>JAVYIG010013734.1:0-45410 GCA_035222895.1 Strongylocentrotus droebachiensis
TACAAGAAACCATGATTGTTGTTACTATAATGATTAATAATGTTTAACAATGTTTCCAGTTATATAAATATGAGATGCATGCGCATGGTCCTAGGTGTTATCAGTGTTTGTGATATGGTGTAATATTGAAGCCCTAAAAAAAAGTGCTTCAAAAAAAGTAAAAATCTTTGAGTGACTGGTTTGACCATACTCATTTTCCCCAATAGACTGTAGTGTTATAAAAAAAACTGTTCAAAACCGTTTGGCAAACAGTTTTTGACATTTCTAATTCCAATCATAAATATCTAATAATCAGACAGGCGATATGCTTGTAAAATTCATGGGATTCCTGACTGACCTAAAGGTTTATAATTATGATTTCAGCATGAGCTAAATCCAGGACTTTGTTTAGAATCTGAGGAAAAGATACCCACTCCCTTTAAGATACTATTATCATGTTCGCAATCTTCATCACTGTTCATCATTATCATCATCATCATCTCAATTCCTTCTCTGTCTATTTTCTTCTCCAGTGGTATCTAGACTAGCTGTCCTATGCAAGCATGCAAGAGAGAGAAATAATAGGAGTGATGTACTAGTAGCATGTCTGGTGAGTAACACTTTCAACCATTTCTATTGCAGTATTAGTGAAGTTTAGATACCCTTTTTCATTTTTCTCTATCTATTTTGTAAATAAATTGAACATAAAATATAACTTTTCTGCTCTGGGAATATAAAACATGGCTTGAACCCTCATGGAATATGTGCAAAATTACCATTGATGTAAGTTGTTGTAATTAAAGTAAAAAGTTCATACAGCTGTTTCCAAAAAAAAAAAAAAAAATTGAAATTCAATGCACAAAATACATGGGGAATAGTGAGGGGATGACATCATTAACTTGCTAATTTGTATACAGCCTATGTGATACATAGTTTCATGAACTCACGCGAAAATCTAAAATTCTGAAATTTCATAACTAAAGCTAATAAATTGTCTAGTTTTAATGAAACTTTCACCGTTTTGTTTACCTAGTTCTTCTCTTTTTATTCAATTTATCTTGCAAATGGTTCGGACTTGCCCTTTAAGCCCCACTGGACTAATTATGGCTACTTGCGCCATCTATATAGCAAACAATGCCTAATCGGTGACCATTGGTCCCCCACGATCCTCTTTTTCTTATGTTAATTGAGAGCTGAGTTGATCAGATAACCACCTGTCAAGTGACCTTCCAGGTGTTCTAATCCCTCCTATAAACTAGTACAGATAAGCTTTAAAGCTAATAAATTGTCCTATTCTGATGAAACTTACACCGTTTTGCTTGATTCTTCTCTTCTTATTCAATTTAACTTGCAAATGGTCCGGGCTGCCCCTTTTATAAAAGTTCTACCCAGTTCTCATAGGCAATTGGTTAAAGCCCCTTTGCACTAGTTTGGCATGGAGGGATTAGACCTCCCTGCGAGGTCACTGACAGGTGGTTATCTCATCAAATCAGCTCTCAATTAACATAAGAAAAAAGGGACCACGGGGGATCAACAGGTACTGCTTAGGCATTGTTGGCTGTATAGAGGGCGCAAGTAGCTACAAGTAGTGCAGTGGGCCTTTAAGCTTTCAGATTCCATAACTTTAAAAAAAAAAGCTTTTGTCCTATTTTGATGAAACTTACACTGTGTTGTTTGCTTAGTTCTTCTCTTTTGATTCAATTGAACTTGCAAATGGTTCGGACTGTCCCTTGAATATAAGGACCACCCAGTTCTCATATTCCATTCCCCCCGTCTTTTATACAGGCTGCCATCAGGAGAATCCACAGCCACATAGGGTCCTCTCCTCTGAAAGAGAATGATGTAGAGCAGCTGATCCAGCCTCGTCTTATGGAATCCTTCCTCCACTGCTCCACCACTGTCAGGAGAGAGACATTTGTATGACCTTTCACATTTGACCTTTAACCATTGGTTCCCCCCCCCCCCCCCCCCTTTGAAAGAGAGACATTTGTATGATTTTGACTCTGATTCAGCTCACCTTATGGAATCCTACCTCAAACTTCATTGCTATATAGGCTTTTGTGTGTGTGTGTGTGTGTGTGTGTGAGAGAGAGAGAGATAGAAATGTATGACCTTTGACCTTTGACAATGTCTTCCAGTTTCCGACCTTCACTGCTCTTGTCCTGTCAGACAGCACAAACTCAAGTGACCTTTGACTTTTGACCCATCGTTGTAAAAGACAACATGATGATTAGAGACAAATTTAAGTTATGCATCAAACAGAATCTCCTTCAACTCAAACTTGCCACATTTTGTTTGTTCGTTTGTAACCTTTTAATCTGGAGGAAAAAAATAGAGAAACTGGAAATGTTAGTGGAAGAAAGTGTGTAAATTACAACTGCAACTTTACCAAACAAATCAAGTGACAATTGAACTGATGAAGCAAGCTACACATGTATACTGTATGTACCTTTTCAGTGTTTCAGTAACAAAAGTGTAATCAGATTCATTTACATGGAACTGTTACTTCACCTGAATCAACTCTTTTTTTTTTTTTTGGTGGGGGGGGGGGGGGGGGGGGGGGGTATGAAATCAGAATTATAAATTTATTATGGAATGTTACCTTGCTTTTTGGGGCATATCTTTGAAAAAAGTTAAACAATCATGGTTATGAAAATTTGAAACAGAAAATATGTTTGTATTTTTGTATGGATTATGTCATCATTCAAATTAAGTATTTCTATTTTAATACACCTTGGAAAAACAATGTACCAAAGAAATAACAGAATACATGTATTTATAAAAAATGGAAGTTGTTAATGTGTTTAGTGTATCAGGTAATACTTATAAAATATTTGTGTTGGTGTCATCAATGTACATTTATAATTTAAGGAATGAGTGTAGAAGCATGAGGCCTTATTTAATCAACTCATATTTATTATTTTCTATCAGTAATCATGAACGACTTTATACAATTTAGCCAAATAATAACCCTATCGATTCAGTATTACGTCCAGTACTCCTTTGTGAAAATGATGACATCCACTTTATATTTTATCTCTACATGTTTAGTGCACAGTACATTTAGTGAAAATTAATTTGGTATTGTGTAAAATCATATACTTGTATTGCATGTTGGTGATTATATTGGAAAAAGAGTTAAGTTGTTGATGAGAATTTAAGAAAAGATAGACATATGGATACAATCCCTATTTATAAATCCCAATCATAGCTCACTGTCTTACATCAAATTGACAAAGCAGAAGATATAGATATATATAAAAACACCACACAAAAAAACCCATCAAATTTACAAGGGGTACAAATAATCAAGTTGTTAATTGTCTATGTAGCCCCATCATAGCTTGCAAATTTGTGTATTTGTGCGCTAAGTATTTACAAACTTGAAGCTAAATCCAAGTGAAGTCCCATCTCAGTATTTGTAAGTTGTAATCAGTGAAAAATCATTATATATGTGATTTTATCATGCCAAGTGCCTGAGGGTGCATACTTATGTTTTGTATAATTTTAGACAAGTTAAATACATTAGATCAGATTTATATGGAAATGTTTGAGAGTATTGCATCATAGCAAATTCTTTTTGAAAGAGTTAACCAGTTTATTGTTTTGTTAATGTTTATTTGAAGAAGAAAAAAGAAAGATAATTTGAGTACATGTATTTGTGAATCTCTATGCAAATCAAAATTATATTTATATTATTTTCTACTTTTGTACACCTTGACAAATAAAAAATATAGTTGACAGAATATTCCTGTATATTTTGTGTTGTGATTTCCATGGAGTTTGATCTGCAAAGGATATAATGAGAACACTCGCCATTGCCCAAGAAAATATGATCCATCGTCAAGAACGATAAAAAAGAGAAAAGGTTTACATTTGTTGAAATCTTGAATATCTTGCAATTTATGGGCTGAAATATCCAAATCAACTTCCCAGTAAAACTTGAATCCATTAAGATATGAATTGCAAAGGCATTTAAAAGCAAATGTATGATCCTACCTTCAAATGTTTTAAATCGAGTACCGGTATATCTAATTTTCTCAGAAAATACACTCATCCTGATATGACAATAATGATACAGTGTATATCCCATACTAGGGTCTGTATGAAATACATGTAGCTATGAACGATTTTGATTGGCATATTTTTCTTTGTCAAAATGTTAATACATAAAACTATTATTCCCTTAGTGTTTTATAGCCTTATCTAGTTTTTCCATTCATTTATATTATCATTTTCAAGCAAAATCTCTATTCTACATTTCATCTGCTCTTTCTCTCTCCGCTCCCCCTTTCTTCTCTTATTTTCTTTTCTTCCTTTCTCTCCTCTCTCCCTCCCATTCTTTCTTCCTCTCTACTCTCCCTTCAACTTTCTTTCTCTCCTCTCTCCCTTCAACTTTCTTTCTCTCCTCTCACCCTCCCATTCTTTCTTTCTCTCCTCTCTCCCTTCAACTTTCTTTCTTTCTCTCCTCTCTCCTCTCACCCTCCCACTTTCTTTCTTTCTCTCCTCTCTCCCATTCTTTATTTCTCTGGCTCTCTTTCTTCCTCTCCACTTTCCCTCCAACTTCCTCTCTCTCTTTCAAATATGTAATTATCTAGCTACACATCTTCTCCCCACCATTTTTTCACAATATATTTCAGCTTCCTCCTTACTTTTCTTCTCTTTCATTTCCTCTTCCTCTCTTTGCATCATTTATGTACTTGCAAAGTGAGTTACGATCCAATGGAAAGTAATCTGAATTTGAAAAACTGACCAAGAGCGTTGAATTGTACAGCAAACGCCATGAGCTCCAAGCAGAGGAGACACCAGCGCTATACAAGCCATCATCATCATCATCATCATTAGCTGTACAATAATCACAAATAAAACTATGATTTTCAGACATATCTGATACACAATTTATTACAGAGGACAACTACACAGTTGTGCAATACGTTGCACTGAATGGAATTCAACTTGTACAAGATGCTTGTGATATCACATATCTTTACAGTAAAAAAAAAAAAGAAACAATTAATTTACAGCAAATAAGTTGTACAGTGAATCAGGAATTAATAATCCAATCCTTCCTAGAATCAAATTTAGGAAATTTTAATTATCTTGAATCCTGCAAACATGGGGTTTTCAGCAAATTTAAAGAAAGGTACATATGGGGTAACCGAGTATCTAGTTACACGCAGGTGGATGATGAGAAAATCCATCAATGAAACATCCATCCTCACTGCATGGAGAAAACTAGACCAAAAGCTTCAGTCTCTGATATCGACAGCTGTTTCGCTGAATACTCCCCTATATTTTTTTATTCTACAAAACAATTTTTGCAACTTGATAGATCAATGTTTCAGTTATCATGTCTTTTAAGTGATATCTTACACTATTTGTTTGTAAAATATCTTCTGGAATAGGACAACAAGGAAATTAAATATTTACTAACCCTTATGCAACATTCTGACCTCAGATAATGGAGTGGAATTCCCCATGAGAGATGGTGCAAACGGAAGCAAAACTAGACTACCGTAAGATCTAAATCAAGTTACAAACTTGATATTATCATAAAATTAAATGAGTGCAGTTCACACGTTTCTCAGATAAATCCCATAAAAACACATGGTATTTATCCTTTCCTGACCTGTCTTATAAACACTTGCTATTGATTCGGATCAATTACAACTCAATATTACTCACAAATCTGTTTGAAAGTCTGTGATTGAATGGAGCACTTGCAATTGATTCAGATTGATCACAACCCTTTAAATTAAGACATGGACAGGTCGCACTCAACGGCCCGAATTCACAAAGGAGGTTTGTCGACAAACCTTGGTTTTCGTACGTCATAGTTTTTTACAAACCTGGTTTGTAAAGAACAAAAGGAGGTTTGGCGAAACAAAAGGAGGTTTGAGCTCAAACCTTGCTTTGTGAATTCGGGCCAACATGTTTGAGAAAGTGCTGGATGAAATAATCCCCACATAGGACACTTGTTTTAACAAACTAAGATAAGCAGTAAGACTATGAACAGTATAGATTACAAAACGCTTGCACCCCAACACGGCAACACCCTCAGCGTTAATGCTCCATTGGCTGGTCTGAACCAGTAGAGGGCGCTGCTTCACCTTCCGCTGCAGCTGCTGGGGCGGCTGCTGGGGCATCTGTATCCATGCTTGCTGCATCGGGTGCTCGACGGCCTCTGGAGCGGGCCTCCGTCTCGATGCCAGCCAGCTAGAGGAAAGGGGACTAGTCAAGGAAAATGAACATCGTTATTAAGCATGGACAAAAACACAGGCACGCTAAGAATATTTTGAGCCATTGACGACTAAATTCTCTCCTTCCATATACAGGCAAACCTGCTTTAATGACCACCTGTATATAAAGACCACCTGTCTACAAAGACCACATTTTTTGTTTCCCTCGAAAATGGTCTCTAATTGAAACATGTACTAAAGGAACCTGTACATAAAGACCACCTGTCTATACAGACCACTTTTTTGTCTCCCTTGGGTGGTCTTTATAGACAGGTTTCACTGTATTTCATATCGAATTAACCCATTCCCTAAGTAGCCTCTGTATTAGGCCTATGGGAATACGAGAATTCAGTAGTCAATAGGTTAATACAGGAAGAACCTAGTACCCATAGACAACAGGTTAACTCATTATATACTGCTGCTACATTTGATGTCACAAAGACCTACTAAGACATGTATTACATGGCAAACAAGATGTATTTAATACACAAATGAGATTTCAACAAGATTTATTTATTGCCCTTGCTTACTCCTTCCCTATTAAATGAGGATACTTGCTAACATAATTATCTGATGTTGCATAAAAGGTGGAAATTGTCATGACCAAGACTGTATCTATGGAACATAAATGCAGTTCTCCTGGTTATCCCTAGATATTAAAACTGAATCATGCTGGTTTGGCTTTCAAATTTGTAAATACAGACTGACATTGCCTTTAGGACTAATCCTCTCTTCTCAGGATCTTGTCCTTTCATTTTCCTTTCCAAAAGAAGAAACCTCACAAAAATTTAAGATGAAAAAAAAAAAGGCATCAGAACATCTTTAACCAACTACAGGAATCTTCATGCTACAAATTGTACAAAGTAAAGTCTACAATTACCATCTACACTATTATACCCCAGGCATCATCTAGTGTATATACCCTTGGACAACCCTTCCACTTGATGAAAGTCATCTTAATAGTATTCTTCAAAATTTAAACATCAAATAACTTATTTGGTTTCACATAGTTATGTAATGCTTCATAAAAGGATACAAATTTGGCGACGTCATCATCTTCGTAGACTGTGAACTTCTCGTCCTTGCCTACGATAGCCACTGAACAATTCTACAAGATTTTGGAGAGAAAAAAGAAAATATCATTGATACTATAATACTAATACTACAAAAAACATATGTACAGAAATATAGATATTTTGCTTTTAAATTGGGACACAAAGTGTAGGTAAGAGGGCTGACTTGAGTTTGGTTATCCTTATCATCCTCATCCTCCTTCTACTCATCATCATCGTCATTATCATCATCCTCCTCATCCTCATCATTATCATTATCATCCTCCTCATCATCATCATCTTGATCATCATCACCATCGTCATCATCATCCTCATCACCACCACCACCATCATCATCATCATCTTGATCACCATCATCATCATCATCATCATCCTCCTCATCCTCATCATTATCATTATCATTCTCTGCATCTGGATCATCATCACCATCATCATCATCATCATCATCATTATGATCCTCCTCATCATCATCATCTTGATCATCATCATCATCATCATCCTCCTCATCCTCATCATCATCATCATCTTGATCATCATCATCATCATCATCCTCCTCATCCTCATCATCATCATCATCTTGATCATCATCACCATCATCATCATCATCATCAACATCATCATCTTCCTCCTCATCCTCATCATTATCATTATCATCCTCATCATTATCATCCTCCTCATCATCATCATCTTGATCATCATCACCATCATCATCATCATCATCATCATCATCATCATCATCATCATCATCATCATCATCATCATCATCATCATCCTCCTCATCATCATCATCATCATCATCATCATCATCATCATCATCATCCTCCTCATCCTCATCATTATCATTATCATCCTCCTCACCATCATCATCATCATCATCACCATCATCATCATCATCCTCCTCCTCATCCTCATCATCATCATCTTGATCATCATCTTGATCATCATCATCATCATCATCATCACCACCATCATCATCCTCCTCCTCCTCCTAATCATCCTAATCCTCAAATGATGCCATTACCTTTGTATTGAGTTCACTCTCATTGGGTAGCGTATCCCTCAAAGCTCTCAACCCATGTTTCACCAGCTCTTCAAGGGTAGCTAAAAACAAAGACGGTGAACAAAACAGAATGGTTCATAAGCACTAGCTAATGATATAAAATTGATGTGGACATTGCCACAATCAAGATCTCATATATATTTCTCCAGGAGGCCCCTTTCGCATTTGCCTTGGATAAAGAGACACCCAAATGTTTCTATAATTCTATTGTGTTGGAAAATGGAATGCAATATTCAGATGGTTCCCCTTTTCTGTACATGCATGCCATTCGTGATTTACAGAATTAAAGAGAAGGTTGGGTTCTGGAGAGAGGTGAAAAATAATTTGTGAGCCTATCATTGTCATTATGCAAGTGTGGAGGAACATCTGATGACAAATTTTCATGAAAAGCATGGCTCTACAAATGCCTTAATATTCTACATATGACATGTAACATCATACAAATTGGGGCACATTTTTATGCCACATGTTAGTGTAGTCCCATATACTTTCTGTGTACAGTGCTTTTAACTTTACCAAGACTGGGCCAAATTTCTTACCATTTTGATGATTCCAGAACCTTGCAGTACACACCAATACTTGTACAGTATATGCTAGATGATCAACCTTTTCAGATCAATTCCACAACGTTTCTTTCATGATGCAATCGCATGACCAGAACTCAACTTTATCTTTAAATTTCAACAAATGAGAATTATAGAAATATTTTTGAACAAGATCTACTCACCGGTCTGGAAATCATCAATCTTCTTCTCCAGGTATGTCCTTGCTGACTGGGAGCGAGCTCCAATTGCCATGCACTTACAATCAAAGTAGTTTGCGGATGGGCACGTCTGGTAGATGTGTGGCCCCATCTCCTGCAGAAGGATGGAAGAGAGAAGACAGCAGGGTTATAATTTAAAGGTATCGTTTAATAATGTTAAATCTGAGTGCCTGTGATATGGTGTTATGTTGAAGCCCTAAAAAAATTGGCTTCAAAGTTATCATGAAGTGCCTCAAAAAAGTAAAAATCTTTGAGTGACCGGTTTTACCATACTCGTATATATACTGTAGTGTTATAAAAACCTTTAGGAAAACGAAAAATAATATTTCGATTTCCAATCATAAATATCTTGATAATCAGACAGGCGAGCTGCTTGTAAAAGTCATGGGATTCCTGACTGACCTAAAGGATTATCATTGCAGCATGAGCTAAATCCAGGATTTTGTTTCAGAATCTGCTCAGGCAATGTTACCGAGTCACTTTAATCAACCCTAGCCTTACTGGGCATGCGATGCAGGACATTAGTTAACAAAAGTTAAACAGATTTTGAATTTATTGGAATGCTTACTTTTCCCATCTTGCATTGAAAGTAATTTCAAAAGAATGAAACAAATATCAATAATAGAGATTCAACACAAACTTCTTACAGTGTATTTTTCCTTTCCAATTGTTTTTATTTGGGGTGGGGTGGGGGGATTACCGTACATAGATCTATTTGCCTGTATTCATCATTTACAAAAATATAATATGACTTTTAATTTAAAAAAAAATATCATGACATCATTTTGCATGGATGGGACTCAAATCTCTCAGCAGAGAGAGCATACTTACGTCATATCCAGCAACAAGAAGTCCCACACCATACGGTCTCCTGCCATACCTCTGTGTGTTAATTTGAGATTCTGAGATTGTTGCGTAAAGGAAATATGCAATTATGAAAGAGACAGGAGACATTCCTCAACAGCAGAAATTAATAGAACACTCTTAAACAAGACACGAAGATGAATCCAATTTTAAGAATACCATTGGGGCGTTGCAAGAAAGTTGCAATTAATGCAAAATTTGCAACTGATATTTGCAATCGATTGCAACGCCCCACTAGTCTCCTAAATTTCCTAAGCTTTTGTTAGGATTCAAGTTTAACAATTAAATTAAGTTGACTAGATCTAGCTTTTATTCTCCCCTCTCTCTCTCTCTTACTAATGTGGCGTTGCAAGAAAGGTCAGTTGCGATCAATTGCAATTTTGCAAATGTGCAATTGATCGCAAGACTTACGCTTGATTTGAGGGGTTTGCAATTGATTGCAACTTTCTTGCAACGCCCCATTAGCATGTTATCAAAATTACTAAAAATGTTCCGGATATGAAGCTCCCAGCGGGCTTGCTCCGTCGTACAGCATGTATTCACATTATCACAGGCTTGTCATTAACACATTCAATACATGATGTTTTCCTTTCCTTTCCATTATTTTTAATGTGTAATACTAGAATATAAGAATATTTCTATTTTGTCTACCTCTTATTTTGATGGTTCTTCTATGATTATAAACACAACGATATATAGTTTCTCATATATATATTATGTATTATGTGTGACCAAAACAAATTTCCATGTATTCTTGTGAATTTGGATGAATAAAAAAAATTGAATAGAATTGAATAAGACATATCTATGGATCTCTGTTAAAAATGATCAGAATCAATATTTCTAAGGATACTGTTACCAATTTCTGAAACTA
This sequence comes from Strongylocentrotus droebachiensis, assembly GCA_035222895.1. NCBI lineage: Eukaryota > Metazoa > Echinodermata > Echinoidea > Camarodonta > Strongylocentrotidae > Strongylocentrotus > Strongylocentrotus droebachiensis. The sequence continues at coordinate 10,853 of JAVYIG010013734.1, forward strand.
ATCGAGAAACAGGTAGGGGTGTCTCGTAGGCATAGCGAGAGTTCAGACACTCTGTCCTCATGAATTTGCTGCAAGGGAAGACAAAGACAGGACATATCTTAAAGTTACAACATTTTACAGCAGAACAAGATATTTGAGGAAAGAAGTATGACGATCTGCAGAAATTTGAATTTAGTCCTCTTATTCCATCCCTCACAACTTACTCTGGAGCACCTGATATGTTTTCTTCTCTTTTTTTCTTTTTAGCCTCATGAACAAATAAGATAAATGATATACAATCAAACCTGCTTTAATGACCACCTGTCTACGAAGACCACATCTTTTGTTTCCCTAGAAAATGGTTTCTCATTGAAACATGTACTGAACAGACCTGTACTTAAAGACCACTTTTCTTGTCTCCCTTGGGTGGCCTTTAAAGGCAGGTTTCACTGTATATTATAACAAATTGATCCAAAGAATGGATTAAAACTAGTACATGTACAAACACTGTACATGTATATGCTACAATAATATGTCTCTTAAATTCCTCGTGGAGTAAAGAACTGAATCAATTCTGTTTTATCTCAAGATCTTGTAAGTAGTTATGCTTATGCAAGGGTCACTCTGTGGCCTGGACCCACCCTCCTCAGAGGTCGCCAAATATCGACGTCGACTCGACGCCTAAGCCTGACCCTGACCTATTTGTTGTTGTAGTGAAGTCCTAACGTTCGTTTTTCTTCATTGGGTGAAGCTTTACTATACAAATTGATGAAATGTGTGAAGCTTTGACGAGTAATTTGTTTTTTCTGGTGATGTGACATCGAATCCAATCGGTCGCCTTGTTTGTTCAGGTGATGTGACATCGAAGCCACTACCGGTCGCGTCGAAAATATGTCGAAATCATGTCAAAATCGTGCGTTTCAAAACAACTATTTAATTTTTATTCCGGTCACTCATGCACTCGCAGAGTGATCGTCCTGAGGTCACCGAACTTTTCTCCAGCGAAACTGATTTCGAGATTTCACGAGATCGTTTTCGAGTAGTCTACTAGTCTCCTACACATAACTAGTTGCGTGAGTATTCGCAGTATACGTGCCTGAAAGGCTAGCCTCAAGTCTGGAAACGAGACTAGTAGCCTACGAGCTGTCGGTATTGTACCCAGCATGCGCAGCGCAGATCGTGCCAAGTTTTGGCCCCAAGTTTTTGCGAGGTGAGTTGAAAAAAAATAGAAAGTTCAGAGTTTTCCGATCATTTTGAGACGGTACTACTCCGACCCTGTTTTACGATTGATTATTAACGAAATCTGTGCATAAAACTTAGCCTATATTTTCGCGAGATTTCAATGTTGACGTATTCCACAAAGGTATTACGCCACAGCAGTGCCGTGCGCTCGAGTCGAAGCCTTACGAATTCTGCGGATATGCACTGTATACTGTGTACGTTTGTGATGGTTTGTGTTAGTCGTGTATTGTTTGTTGTAAACATCTTCATCAATCCATCATGGTAAAATAATAATAAACATTGGATGATGTATTATTTTAATTGTACACAACAATATCGCAAGCTTTTTTGTGTGTATATTGTTGATGTTTTGTTTACCTGTAGGCTGTAGTGTAGTTTCTTGAATTCAACTACAACAAATGAGGTGTAACCAAGCTATTGTGAATAGGAAATTTGATAAGCTAACATTTTATAAACCAGACCAAAAATGAGTTTTAGCTTGGTTTATCTACACTACAAAAATAATGTGACAGTACTGCCTGTATAAAAAGAAATGTGCACTTGTGCAACTTCATTATTTTTATAGTGTAGTTTTAATGAACACAATGTCAAAATCTAACAACGCAAACCTGAAATTTGTCTGGAATGAACATTTTCTTTCATTTCCAAGTAACAGAGTTTAATAGGTAACAGGAGTTAGTGTTTATAGTTAACAAGAGTTAGTATTAGAAAACAAGAGTTAGTATTAGAAAACAAGACTTGTAGTTAAAACAACTTTTGTATAAACGTTTTAAGTTTCATAACAACATATCTGTAGAAACATTGGATTGACAAAATAAACATGTTACTGTATCTTTGAATTGAAACCTGGTTGACTTGGTACTTATTGAGCAGTATGGAATTACTATCATGACTATAGACCATTGCAGTCATGGTCTACTATTATAAGTAAACATTGGTGGAGCTTGATTTCAAAACGTGAAGCTTGAAATATGTAATGGCCAATATGGTGAAACAGTGGTGAAGCTTGAACTATGCAAATGGCCAGTATGGTGAAACAGTGGTGAAGCTTCAGACCGGCCGAAAACTTACAAAAGTGAAGCCTCACCTATGGAAAACTGACACAAGTGAAGCCTCACCTATGTAAAACTGACAAAAGTGAAGCATCACCTATGCAAATAATTCAAAGGGTGAAGCCTGGACTAACACATTTGCTGATAAGAGTGATGCTTTGCCTTTGTTTTTTGTAAAGCACATGAAGTGATGGTGAAACCCTGAGGTTACAAATAATTGGCTCAGGTGAAGAAAGGTGATGACCTGAGGAGGGGGGGTCCAGGCCACAGAGTGACGCCTGCATTAATCTGAAGGTATGCATACATGCAATTTCATTAACGTATAATTGAAATCATTAGACACGAAATAGATCACACCGTTGCACCATGTGAGAGTAGGGGGAGGATTGGGGAGTCCTGAAAAGGACTCTCGATAATCTTTCTGTCTTGTGTGTGTAGTGCTGAAAAGGACTGTTGGTAATCTTTCTTGAGCTTATAGTTTTAAAGAGAACTATAGTGCCGGTTGGACAGGATGGGTAGTAGGAGGAGTTCGACAAAGGAATAGATAGTATTTATACATGAAATGATAGATTTGAGGTCATGCATTGAGGTCAGCCTGCCTATGGGACTACATGCACGGTTGAATGGTTCTTTACCTCAGCATCCTAGCGTCTGATGTAAGTCCAGCGATAGAGATACCGATGTGATCATCGATGGGGATGATCTTCTTCTGATGAGAGGACAGCTCAGAAGACGCTCGCTGGAAAATAAACAGTTATGAAAGATAGAGATTACAAAATAAGTGAAAACAAAATTGCCTTGGGCAACTTCACAAAAAAACTCATCACACTATTCTTACAAAAGATATGAGAACACTAAATTTCTTTAATACTGATAAAATCATACAATTAATTTAATAACAAATGTTTTGAAGACCCAAAGTATGAAATTGGTGGGTTAATGCCATGGTGACATACATTTACTGAATTTCAAAGAAGATCTCTCACTGAGAGTGCTCTTTAAAATGAAATAAAAAATACAAGAGCAATGTTACATGGCAGCGTTTTACAAAACCGTTGTAACTTGCAAGTACAAGTTCACTGGCATCCTACTGAAATGCATAAATTGTAATTATGGGATGTCCGCAAGCTCATGCAGGCTTGACAGTTTTGAGAAAAAATGCCAAGAAGAAGAATAGTTACCTTGAGGGCTACCAGTACGGCATGGGTCTTGGACTTAAGACCCACAGTTGCAGAGCCCTGCTTGACGGCCTCCATGGCATACTCAATCTGATGGATCCTCCCCTGGGGACTCCATACCGTCACATCGTTGTCATACTGGTTACGGAACTAAAGATAAGCACAAGAAATCAGATTGTGTGATGAAATAACATAAAAATGTTCCATATATAGAATTATTGACATAAGATATATATTTAACCTATTTATTATATTTTGAGAACCAATAAGACTTGTACTAACAAAATATTTGGCGTGTAGCTTCATTATTCTGTTTTGTTCAGTAAATTATGTTGAATAAAGGAACCTAAGGAATGGGATACAGCCAGGAGTAGGCCCGGAACAAAAGATTTATTAATCTGTAGTATGAAAGGGAGTGGGTCATCAGTTTCCATGTGCAGAAGGCCATAATTCACCGACACCAGGGGCGGTATTCTGAACATTGTTGTAAGTTTTGTATTATCTTTTGTTGTATCATCAAAAACGGATTCTGCGTAATAAAATACCCCCAGTTCACTTTATCGCTCATAACGTGAAAGTCTCTGTACAAAGTAAATGTAAAATGCATCAATGAAATCATCGTGGAACCATTTTTTTGCGTCACCAACACGGGGTTCGGAAATCAGAATCGTCAGCGAAAATGCGGACCATCCTTGTTTTCGCGATTGCGCCTGTCAGCGTTCACGAAGACAATCTTTGTGTGTGCGGCCGATCCAAGTATCTCAGTATGAGAATATGATTCATAATCATTTATAATTTCAACTTTTATAGGCCTAGAGTAAAGGAGCCGGTAATCGGACAGCTCCAGTTTTCGGCCGATCCATTGGATGCATGGTAAAATCCCTTTAAAATACATCGCATAATAGCATATGGTCATTTTCACAGTAAAGGGTGTAACTTTTCTCAAACAGGGTCAAAATTTCAAAATATGTTTTCATAATCATTTCTACTAAAATTAGTACTATAAGTGTCTAAATTATGGATTTTTGTTGGTTCTGGAGCTTAAACTACATGAGAAACCTGGAAAAATAATGAACAACTGTGACAAATATGATAAATTTGAACAAAAACAACATTTTAATTCTATCAACTTAAATGACAACATTTGTTCTCCAAACATAATTCAATTGCAATTTTTCATTTGCTATTCTAATGTACTTAAAGGCTTATAAAGCTTTTTTGGTCAAACTTATTTGGTCTTTAAAAAAATTCAATGCGTTTGTCAAATTCAAGATAAAATATGACTTTGACATTTAATTTTTCAAATTTACCTATCTTCCAAGAGGGGGAGCAAAATACAAATTATTATACAAATACCATTCAATGAAGGCTAATTACCATGCAAATTCCAAAGAAATCGCATTTCAAATGAGGAAGTTGAAAATTTCTCATTTGTGTGTTTCGGAGGCTTCAGGTTAACAAAATGCCTGTTTCGGAGGCTTCAATCATGTTAACATAAAATGTTGTCCATTACTTAGGTAACATATTAAGAAAAATTCAACTTAAACTGTTAATGATATGTTAAATTACTAATATAACACCTAAAACATTTGTTTACAGAGTAAAAATACTTGTTAATATAAAGTACGGTACATGTACATGTATGTTACAAATTATCTTTACTTCATACGATGAGTTTTTTGTTCAGTACGCAAACATTGCAAAGTCACTTAATAGCATCCATGAGGATTTCAAATCTGTGCTGATACTCAGGGAAATATATTGTCAAGTATGTAATTTCCAAGGAAATCACTCTTCTCATGTCAAAGTTGAAACATTCAGGAATTATATACATGTATAGGATCAGTTCAAAGTAGTGTTTCGGAGGCTTCAAACATGTTAACACACTATATTGTCAACTACAAAGGCAATATACAAAACGAAATTTAACCTTACTTTTGAAGATTCAATAAAATGTTGAACTGAAAGTAAAGTACTTAAAATAATTGTTCACATAGAAACCATTTATGTTAATTCATAGCAATGTATCATTACCCTTCACGTACGTCTTTGTCATCATTTATTCTTAGTGCAAAGAATTAAATTTCCGCACAGTGGCTTCCACAAACTTGTTTGTTATGTGTTATAACATTTACACTGAGATTCATATTTTTTAAACCAATAGCATAGTAAGTATTTACAGGTTTTTGTCCTGGAACACAATTGTGTTCTACTTCTTATTTCAAAGAAATTTATCTGCCAACATGTCCAGTTCTCCTTCTTAAAAATTATAAAGGTAAGCTCTGCCGGCTGGGGTAGGGGTCCTGGTTGGTAGAGTCATCTTCTGTATTACATGTACATCTTTTTTAGGCTGATGGGCTTCACAGTCCTCTGTAAATTCATACAGACCATTGCTGTTCCGGCGCATGAATTTGACTTTTACATTGTCATCAATCACAGCTTTTACCTAGTAGCAAAATGAGAATATATAGCAAATACAAACTTTCATTAAAACACAGAAAAACAGCTTTCAGAATCCATTTCACTTCCTTGAAATATCTCACAGTCCCTTATTTGATTTCATTCACCCTGTTAACTTTGTTCAGTATCACAACATCTGCTCATATATATTTTAGAAAGATCTTATTGTCTATGTATTTCTCATATAAAGAAAGTTGATCCTGTTAATTATGTTTTTTTAATAATCCATGAACTAACATGGGTAATACTTACGAGAGCCATTAAAACCACCCATTTGTAGTCCTGCTGCTAGATGAAGGTGCATCAAAATATATGGCCACATAATTGCTCACATTGATCCTGCAATTGGAGAAGAAAATAGGAAATTAGCAGTTTGTACTGCACAGAACAATGTTAATACATATATTTGAGCTTGGAAACTAAAAAACAATCATTTTGTTTGTGCATTACCTGATAATTTATTATTTATCCATGTGTTTAAGAATTAGTTTAGTAGTCTATACGGGCACCATCACTAAGGATGCTTAATGTGTACATTACACAAACCTTTAAGTACTAATTAATGACAGACTTGTTTTGATCTGTTTTGACCATGGATTTGCAGGAATAACCTGTTCAAAATTGTAATTTGTACAAGGATTTCATTCCTTATTACTGGTTTACCATTGTGCATAGCCATAGACCTGTTTATGTACACACATGTATATCAGGAGTCTAATTTAAACATTTGGTACTGAGGCAAACCTTAAAGGTCAGGTGACATCCAAATATAAGTTGATTCATGTTTATGTGCAGGGCTGCATACAACTCATAATTTGTTATAAATATATTTCATAGATTTTTAAATATTTTACAATAATTTTCTCAGACCTGCTAAGCTCCACCCTAAATAAATGCTCCAGATTTCATTCATCTTTCTGTTAACCATTAGTGAGCTAACAAGAGAAATTGTTATGTAACTTTCTCCAGCTCAGCACATGCTCACAAATACCTCCACGTTACCTTTCTTTTTCTGGTGATGCTACACCACTTCTGACATAGCAACTCATATGTTGGTATTGTATGGTCTATTGTAAACAGGTGATCAGCTCTGGTTAAGCTATTATACATACCACTGTCTCTTGTTAGCTCACTAATGATTTACAGATGATGTCACAAGATGAATGAGATTTGGAGCATTTTTCTAGGCTGCACATCAACAGGAATCAAACTACCAGTATATTTGGATGTCACCGACCTTTAAAACCACAAACATTGAGTATGATAAAGGTACATGTACAATGTACAATACAGATCGTAACTACGCCTTACTATATTTTTAGTGACAAATCTAAACTTCAAAAACTTTCCCACATCAGTTCCATTACAATGACCCATAAAAAAAAGTACAAGTTAAGTAATTTAAGGACAAAATATACAGTTCTTACCTTTATATTCTTGTGGATAACAGTAAGGAAATGAGAGAACTGTCTGTAGTGTTCATGCCTGTCTGGAAGAGATGCTATCTAGTATCAGATGTTGCTAGCACATGTTGCTGTAACCTTGTCAATATCTTCATGATCTTCATGGTCTATTGTCATGGACAAGGTCCGCAGTTCGAGTCCTGCCGCGGCACTAATGTCCTTTGGCAAGACACTAATCTACATTTGCCACACTCGACCCAGGTGAGGTAAATTGGGTACCTGGCAGGAATTAATTCCTTGAAAGGCTTAAGCGCCGTAATGGAAGCCATGCTAAAGCCGGGGTAATAATTTCCATATTTGGAAGCGCATAGAGACGTTCAATATGTGCTACACAAGAACCAAATATTATTATTATTATTCCATTGTCTTAAAAGGGGTTGTACACACTGCTTCCCTAACATTTCTAGAGGGTTCTTTGCCCACCAAATTTCTCTCCTACTGTTACAAATGGTCTTTGGATGGCATGGCCTATGCCATTTGATCCTAAGGGGTTGGCAAAGACCATGATACATGTTGTTAACACTAAATGAAGCCTCCGAAACAAATTGGATAAATATTATGGATGTCTTATAATTTGGGAAAATATAGTGATTCATTTTAATACTTTATATATTAAAATATTCATAAAGCTTGGAAGATTTATATGTATAAACTTTTTTATTATTTGGTGAATGATTCTTACATTATCAAGGTTTGAAACAGGTGAATACTCCTAGTACTGGTGGAAAATTTCTTTCTGAAATACTGACTATTTGTAAATCACTAAAAATATAAAAAGCCAATAACATCTAACACATTCCTGTCCTTTAATAGACCAAAACCAAACATTCAATAAGAAAACTGTAAACAATCCCCTATCTATAAAACCACAATAGCCAAAAATATGGTGTTAACTACAGTTTGAAGCCTCCGAAACAAGTTTTTTTGGTTATTAGTAAGTCTTGAAAAAAATTAACTGGATATCTATTTACTTTCAACTTCAAGGGAGCCTGCACATCCTAACCTATGATTGCCATGCAGATTTAACATGAAACACATCGGTCTAGGTATTTAAAAAATGAAAAATAATCTTTTTGCTGTTTCGGAGGCTTCAAGTGTTTCGGAGGCTTCAAGTGCTAACGGAAAGTTTGTATTGTCTGTTATTTTTTAACAGTGGGGAATATCTCAGCTATTTTTTGACAAGTGATTTAGGGGTCCTAATGCTACATTTTGATATAATGATTGGATAAGTTCCTATATTCATATTTGTACAAGCTGTCTGAATAGTTTGTTTCGGAGGCTTCAATTCAGCTAACGGAAAAATGGCGCGACTCAGTCAAGCTTTCAAAAAATTCTTACAAGCAACATGATCAGACAAATTTTGTCATTAGTTGGAAGTATAGATATCAAGTGTTATATCAAGAACAAATGAAATGGTAGAAAGCACTTTTCAAACCAGAGCTCTTGCTATGAAGTTTGTTAACTATTGTTAACGGAAAATGAAGTCTCCGAAACGACAAATAACAACCCTCTGTTCTCAAAAATAGAGGAGCAGTTACAGTTACAACTTCTTTGGCACTTTTTATTGAACATCTAACTTCACATTCTGCATAACAAAAACAATCCTCGCTGTTCCTAAAAAAAATGCAGGGCTTTACAAAAATGTCTATGTATTTTGTGTACATCAAAAGGGTCACATTTAGGGTACTTATGTGCCTGCCAAAATTTAACGAAGTAATCCCTGAAGAAGTTTATGCTACCCAAGGTAGCACCCAAGTAGGTTACTCATATGCCAAAATATCTTTGAATTCTGTAGCTTTATGAGATCACTAGAGAAAAAAATGTCCAAATTTCAAAGTTACACCCTTTACCGTGAAAATGACCATATAATATCCCACACATACCATACCATGCCAGAGTCACTGAAGAACCACATTTGCAATGGAAAATATATCCTAAAATATCACATTTTAGCGATGTAATCGGCGGTCCCGCTACCCAAATCTGAAAAATCAAGTTTCTTACGCGTGTATGTAATGTAATGTAATGAGCTTTATTTCAAGTATTTTTCAGATTTAGAGCCCGATTTTGTGTTGGTCGCAAGCTCAAAAGTATCTCATCGCATGTATTAAATCAATGCAGCCGGACCCCGCCACGCACACACAATATGTCTGTCTAATTCAGATTCCAACTTCCGATCACCGCTGTGCCTGTCTTCGGCCAGGCGAGCACCCGGGAGCTCGGGCGTGGGATACCTGCTCCACCCGCTTGTGCTATACATCAGCGCGGAAACGCACGGCGCGCGCGAGCGCTTCCTATTGACTTTGTACATGCGTCCGAAAACTGGTTCGCTATGCCGATAACTGGCTCCAAAACAGTGAAAATTGAAATGAATATTGTCATGGCAATTCGTGATTTTTTTCTGGGATTCTTTTTTTTGTTTAAAAAATAATAATATTTACTTCATGATTTGAACAAGAAATGATAATAAATAGGAAGTAAAGAGTCCAAAAAATAGGATTTTGTCTTAAGTGGCCGAAAACCGGGTCCTTTACTCTAGAAGTCTACACTTATTTAATACAGCTATTCTAGGCACATTCATGGGGCACTAGAGGGCGCTTCGCGCTCGTACGAAAATCTGAATGGCCTTGCTGCGGTGGGTCGGCAATAATCAGCCCAAAACTTGGATATGGGAGAGTGGAAGGATATATCTTTTTTATAATGTTATCTGGTCTTACCCTTAACCATCCTATGTTTAATCTATGTAGACATAACATGCGAGTACGATAAGAGAAACATCGGGCCCATTACTGATGCAACTTTTGAAATATTAGCCTAGAAATGACCACCAAACGGAAAAAAATGACATTTTTTCCCGACAAATCTTCATAAAATCTGAGTTATAAACAAGTCACATCTAGGTACACTAATACAAATACGATTTTCTGAAAATTAAGGTATGATTTATTAAGTTTCTTTCAAGTATATTTCTGCGCATTGCAGCGCCAATATTCTACACTGCTTCAAAATCACCCTTGAAATTTTTTTTTGCAACGAATTTTTTACGAGGTCCGCGAGTGTTCCCCGTTCCTTGCGTGTTGAAAGTTTGGTAATACATAGTTTCCATTGACTCGCGCACGAAAAAATGGTCGAAAACAAAATGTCAAATGAAGAAATAAACAAGCTTTTGTATAGTTATAAGAGTTCTACTGAGGTTTCTTTGTCGATTTAATTTATTATATAGATCTAGTCTCAATTAGAATTCAGAATTATCTCACTGAAAAGTTAAGAAACCGACGATGTTCTCGATCGTAGTTGCTTTCATTTTGCCAGCAGCCGATCTAGCGTTGTTTGGGCAAAAAGCTAGGCCGCTGCCTACCCACCGCGAACCTTTCCGAGTCCCGCTAAAATGGCGCTCTGCGGAGCTCCGCGGCTGCGTTGGTATCGCTGCAAACTCTCAGCCGGCTAGCTCCCCACGACGGACCATTCGCGGTATGGCGAGAGTGTGTGTATGAGGTATGATTTTGGATTCGAGAACGCACGTAATGCAACCGTGCGCGTCATTTTCAGCTGTCGAATGTATACAACCAATTTTACATGTACGATTTTTAGTACAGATACTTGGTCAGTTTTCTTCTTATATCTTTGGTTTTACAACATTTAAAAATATAATTTCTTCAAATTTGCTCCTGACTCGGTTCAGACTAATTGTATGATGTGTTTTCAAGTCAGTTTTTTTAATATATTTTTTTGCATGAATTTGCCTAGCTATTCTACACAAACTTGAAACTGACAAAGTCACAAGTAAGCATTTGATTTTAGGTCTAACTATCCCTGTTACTGTTAATATTTTTGACATAACGGAGTTCAATTTGTAATCATTTAGATCTAATGAAAATTTAAATTAAAAAAGGACCCAAAAAAAGTGTGCAGTTTTGACTTGTCTTTTTCTTTGTCTTGAGTTGATGGAGCAGATTAGATTGTGCACAATTACAGATCAATTAACAATACACACAAAGATGAAAATAAAGAAGAATTTAATGTACGAAATCATGGCAAATGAGAGGAGTCATCAATGGCAATATCACTCAGCAGTGCAGCGCAGCCAATTACGTCCAGCCCAATTCCCAACTGCAGCTGCCAGCCCCCGCACCATCAGCTCCGATATCCCTCGCCCTCCTCCGGGGCAAAGCTCGCTAGAGTAACCGCTAACCTTCAGAGGATCACTGCCCAGCGCGCAGCGACTCTCTCTCAAGATGTTTGTTTATAGTCTCATATCATATTGAAGATTTAAGAATTAAGTACTGTATACATTTCAAAAAGATAATAAAATTCATTCTTATATCGACCGTACCATAATAAAAAAAAACTTACCATTATGTACTAATTTAGACAGTATTTCTTTGGATTACTCGGTCTCCCTTTTTGTCAAACGAAACGTGAGCAAGCAAATCGCATCTTTTCGCAAGAAGTTGTTTTTAAAAATGAAAGAGACATCATATCAGTTTTTCAAAAAAATTAATTCATATTAAGAATAATTAAACATATCTAATAAAATTACTTAAATAACAATAATCAACATCATTACTTTTTAAAATTCATTTATTCTTTTAGAATTGTCAAGTTTGCATGAACGACATTGCTGAAAAAAACATGGCGGCCGTTATGTCTGCCACTTTTCGTCCTCTAATATTGAGTGGTACCTGTACAATTCCTGCTCGAGCTGAGCTTGGTGTGGTGTCCAGATATACTACGGCGAAAAAGAATAAAGAATTCTACGGATCGTTGGTATCAACAAGTTTACCAGATGTAGATTCAGAAATTGAAAGTGAGTTAAATATATGAATGATCCATTCTAGTCCCACCTGTATATTATTATGTGAGTTTGTCATGCTGGTAGGCTGTGTAGTGCATAGTATAGTGTGGACTTCATAAAAATCTCTGTTAGTTTTAATTTTAGGAAATGATAATTATACAAATAACAAGAATATGAGAAGAATGGGGGGATGTGAAGTCAAGAGCGTACACAGCCCGTACACAGCCCTGGTTCGACCGCAGCTACATGTAGAGTATGGCGCTGAAGCCTGGAACCCCCACACTTCTGGTGCTGCCGAAGGTCTGGAAAGAGTACAGAAAACAGCTGCTCGTTTTGTCTTCCGCGACTACCAAAGATCCACGTCAGCTACAGGGCTTGTTTCCCAGCTGGGATGGGATAAACTGCACACACGTCGTCTTCTAGCACAAAGCACCATGCTCTTTAAAATACACCACCAGCTAGTCAACATTTGTCTTCCTCACCTCATAACTAAAGCTAGATACATCAGCAGAAGAGACCACACACTCAAGCTCTCTGTTCCTGTGGCAACAATAGACTCCTACAAGTACTCATTTTACCCCCGCACCATTCGCATCTGGAATCAACTACCAGCCACTGCAGTTACTGCCCCAACAGTTGCTGCTTTCCAGATGATCGCCCTCCCTGTCATCAGAGGGTTGGAACCTCCTGTAGGTTCCAGAATGCTGTAAACCATATATAGCAGCATGATTTTTTTTTTACTTGCACGTCACTGTTTTACTGTATAAAGAAATTGTACACCCTTTTGTAGTCTGCACCTTCACCTGCTGTCACAACACATCCCATCCCAGTATAGCTTGGAAAAGCTGCTTCAGGGATTACCTCATCAAGTATCAAGTATCAAGAAATATATGAAGAAATATGTTAAATCTATGGTGACATGGCAAGATCAGTAAGAGATTGAGAAATGATGCCTTCAGCCTTGCCCTTGATGGGGAGTTACTCAGTTAGACTAGAGTACTAGACTAATCTAGTCTAGACTCTAGACTAAGTTTTAAAGATTAAAGTTTTAAAGACGAGTGAAATGGTTCGACCTGAGTTATGTTCATCTAGAGACTAGACTGATCGGCCTTGTAAATGGAGAGTCGGAGAGAGAGAGAGGGGGAGAGGGATGGTATGGAGGAGAACAAAAATTGAGCAAGACGAAGCAAGGCCAAGGGAAATCTGGAGAGAGAGAGAGCCTCACTTAGTAAAGTTTTTCGATTTTTCTAAGCCTTCACAAGTTCCCAAGGTGATGACCATTTCCTTGGTTTCTGAAAATACCTAAATCAGCTGATCAGTAGGCCTAGAAGATAGATTTTCACAGTAATGTTTACAAGCAAGAACTATGCAATATATGTGTCACTAGAAAGATGCAGGATAAAATCTTTGTCCAGAAAATCTAGTACATTAGCTCAATGACAATACTATTTTACTGTTGTATAGACTGGAAACACTTGATAATATTGAGAAAGCTTGAAGTATAAATATTTTATGACAAATGTTGTGGCACACTGGTATACTATTTGTGTGGCATATAGGATATAAAGAGTTAAATATGATTGAAAACATATTTTCTATCCTTATTTTTCTTTTTTCAGAGGTATCTCCACACTCCATGCGAGGGAAGGCGATGAGAGCCATGGAGATGAGATTAAAGAGATTCACACCAGTAAGTAGTAATATAATGGCAGTGGCTCTTAGAACCAAGCACCCTCAAATGTTCATAATACTATACAGTCACACCTTTCTACAGCGAACGCCCATGGAAACACAAAAAGTGGTCTTTGTAGACAGGTTCCTTTAGTACATGTTTCAACAAGAAACCATTTTCAAGGGAAACAAATAATGTTTGTTTTAGACAGATGGTCACTAAAGCAGGTTTGACTGTATATACAATGAGATATAACTACTTTACAGAAAGCAAGATAAAAGGAACTTTTCCTAGGATTTCTGAAAAGAAAATATATTTTCATCCAAATTATTTCTCATTTACTTGATTAAATCAGGATGAGTCACATCTTTACATATCAGAAGCAAACAAAAATCCAACTTACATCATTTATTTATTTTACTATTTAAAGTAATGCCCTATTATTTTGGTTGAACTAAATATGCCTTGTATTCACAGTTTCTTATCACAATACAAATAATAATCATTGATAAAAGGCAAATGAACCATAACATTAGGAAATAGCATGGCAAGTACATACATACTACAATATGTATTTTACTGACAGAATATTGTTGCAGACAGTATAAAAAAAATTAGTAAATGGTTATCTGTATTTCATTTCTTCAACATTGTTCAGAATGTTTAAAGTCATGAATCATTTCATATTCCTCTTTCTGTCCTATATTTTCTTTTATATTGATATACCATATATTTGTTCTTCTGTAGCTTCCAACTCCCAGGGAATCCAAGATGGTGGACGACCAGGAATGGGCAGGGGTTTACCCCACTGCAGCCAGCTTCAAGTGGTCCGCTGTACCCCTCCCACTCAGGATGGGGTATCCAGTCAGGAGGGGGATTCCCCCTCATAAATTTGGAAATCTAGAACTCATCAAGGTTGGTTTTAGTTTAATAATGGAGCTGTTTTTACATGTTGGTAAAACAATAAACATGTACATTCAGATGCATTAATTGATATGTTGGAAATAATTCTGATATATTATGGATAATCCTTTACTCAATAATATTGTCTGAAGTCATTACTTCTCAAGTCAGAGGAATAATGTAAATTGATAACCATTTTGTGACAGGAACAAGGTAGTGCCATTGATAAAAAGGCTTATTGAATTGAATTGGATTGTTGAGAGTTGGATGTAATGTCCTTACTAATACTTTGAACTTATTTTGCCCTCCTTCTAGTACAACTGCAGGCCCTGACCCCCACCTCAACACCCCCTCCATTCCCGCAATCACTGCACTGCCTGCTTCTCAGGACAATGTGAAAGTGATAATTTAAATTTTAAAAGTAAAAAATAAATAAATTGTATTCCATTTGAACTCTTGTTCATGGCAGGGACAGAGGTTTTAATATCTATAGTATTTATATATTGCCATGAAACTTCATAGCTTGTGCTTATTTGGATTTGAATACATTATCTGATGTAGATTTGTTGATTTACACACAATGCATTTTGATGTAATATTTTATTGATTATATCAAACCTCTATATTGCATGAATGTCATCTGTGATATTTTTCCATATCTTTGTTGAAACAAACAGATTCCCAATTTTCTGCATCTGACTCCACCGGCCATCAAGAAACATTGTGCAGCTCTGAAAGGTGAGAATTCACAAACTCTGCGATCCCTTTGTTGTGAAAATAAAAGTTGCATATCCTAATTTCTTGAAAAGGTTCTTTGCCGAGTGTTGAAGATGCCATGGTCAAATCTTCAAATAAAACCTGTCAAAATATTGAACTACCCTTGTTCAAACCAAATTTCTCTTGCAGTGCAGTAAATCATAAGCTGGGAAAACTTTATTCAGGCCTAGTGCTAAGATTGCTATTAGTATGAAGTATATGCAATGGCGGTTCCAGGATTCTCTGGCAGGGGGTGCACAAGAGAAGAAGAAAAAGAGAAAGATAAATATATATATATATATATAGAGAGAGAGAGAGAGAGAGAGAGAGAGAGAGGGGGGGGGGTGGAGAGGCAAACACAGAGAGAGAGAGAGATAGGAAGAAAGATAGAGAGAGAAGCTTGTATGCTATTCCCATCACTTGTTTACCTTTCTTCATATTCTGTTTATAGAGCTGTGTCCAGACTGGTCAAATTGTCTAGAGACAGAATGTTCCTTTTAGAGACAGTGGATGAGTCTTGTAAACATGTACTATTCCTATCACTGCTCTTCTTCTTCATACTCTGTGCTTTTACAGAGTTGTGTTCAGAATGGCCAGAAGGTCTCGAGACGGACGCTGACTGTGAAAGACACTTTCCTCTAGAGACGGTAGAATCTGATTACACCTTCGCTGGGTCGTCTCTCAGACATCCACAGTCAAGGGAGGTCACAGTAAAGGTCAGTGTTAGGTCATCTGTATGATGTTTCTCGGATAGGGTGTTAAAGCCTGTCTGTACTAGTTTGGCCAGGGGGGATTAGACCTCCCTGCAAGGTCACTAACAGGTGGTTATCTCATCAAATCAGCCCTCAATTAACATAAGAAAAAGGGGATCATTGGGGACCAACAGGCACCGATTAGGCATTGTGTGCTGTATAGAGGGCAGTAATGCAGTGGGGCTTTAAAGGGCAAGTCTGACACAATTGCAAGTTGAATTGAATATATAGAGAACAAAATCAAACAAACCAGACAGTGAAAGGTTCATCAAAATCAGATGAAGAAGAAGAAAGTTATGGAATTTAAAGTTTTGCATAATTTCATGAAACAATTACATCTACATGTATCACATAGGCTGTATATAAATTAGTGAGTTGATGATGACATCCCCTTTCCTATTCCACAAGTATTTTGTTAATGACATTTCAGGTTTTTCCTCTTGGACCCACCTGTTTAAAAATCTTCCTTTATAACTTACAGTAATGGTGATTTGGCACATATTACATGAGGATTCAAGCAATGTTTTACATTCCCAGAGCAGCAAAGTGATATTTTTGTTTAATTTATGCACAAAACGAATAGAGAAATGTGAGAGGATGACATAAACAGCTCCCTAATTTGCATACAGCTTATGTGATGCATATCGCTGTTTCATGAAATTATGTGAAACTATAAAATTCCATAATTTATCTTATTTTCATCCAATTTCCAGTATGTATCCAATATATACATTTAGTAAAGATAAAAAAGTCAGTCTATCTCTCATATTCGTTTAGCTGATTCGGGTATGTCTCTATCAGATGTTTTAAAGTGAATGTAGCTTGGCAAATACTGGTTAACGCCATCTTCGTCTTCTTTAGGACAACTGCACGAAACGACTGGACTTGATTAACGGCAGTCAGCGACATAATCTCTACATGGTCAGCGTTCGCGAAACAGACTGAAGTTCTCCTCACGCTTCGGTTTCACGTATGTTGCACGCACGTGATTGCTGCAGTCGCATCATCCCTAGTCATATTATACCTGATTGGTCCTGAGTCAGGCCACGGGAAAGATACATAGTCTCGTCAGGCTACACTCCCTTTAAAAGTTTTTGTTTATGTCTGTGTACAGGTCAAGTTAAGTGAGTTATCCCTGGACAAGCACGCAAGATGGAAGTACATTCAACTGGTCGGAGATAGATACGACAAGGAGACCGATATCATCACTATCTCAGCAGACAGGTTAGTCAATGTAGATCATGAAATGTAATGTTTATAGGAAAATAGAATTTATTTATAGGAAAAACAAAATTTAAATCATAGATCTTGATGTAAGTTTTTACTTCAAACCCCTTATGTCATTGTCATTGAGAATCTGTTGTCTTTTAGTTAATTGTTGAATGAAAAGTACTTATTATTCCTTTTGAGTTTAAGAAATTATCACTTTGATAATGAGACTTTTTGTTACATATAATTGTATTAAAGGTATTACTTTGTCTACAGTGATTTATTCTTAAAGGCATCCTATTGAATTCTCTCTTTGTCTATATCCTATCTTTGAAATGTGATTTATCTCTCCTTCCTTATACCTTTGTAATCATGTGTGCAGGCCTACTAATGCAATATATTATTCTTTGTATTTTTTCTTTTTGTTTATACTGTATTTATTTTGTACATTCTATGATCATAATATTATTATATATATTGCATTTAAATCTAGTTGTTAACCGACCCCTTCAGCCTGTGCTGTTGGTCAGTTCGTATAGATTGATAAATACATAATTTTGTCTACATAGATTGTCTTGAAAATGCACCCACTTCATTTTAACTTTATCCTTTCTCCTTACACCTAGATGCCCCCTGAAGAAACAGAATTATGATTACTGCATTTATGTCATGAGTGTGCTCTATCATGAAGCATGGGTAAGTTTTTATTTGAAAGATTTAAAAATATAATTTGTTCTATACTAGCGATGTTGTAAATCAATTAATAATAATATTAGATGTTTGATGGCACACATATCCACCACTCAAAGTTCTGCCAGCTCTGCTAGGCTACCATTCTTGGTGCTCACTGCATTCGTGGAATTAGTTCCTACAGGTACCTTTACCCATTTAACACCTGGGTGGAGAGTGGCAAATGTAGACTGATATCTTGCCAAAGGATAGTAGTACCGCATTGGAATTCGAACCGCGAACCATATAAGGAGGAAAAGAAGAATGTACACATTTTTATTTTAATAATTTGTGAAGAATATACAGGTTTTGTAAGTACATGCAATTTGACAGTGTTAGAATATATTCATGACAATTTTTGTTTTGCTCACTATAAAAGCTTCACATAAGTAGAAGTTCAGCTACATGTCTGAAGCTCTCAGTATTGCATGGCATAATCATTTAATTGTTTTCAAAATGGAAAATTAATGAAATTATATATTTTCTGTAATAGGAGAGAAGAAATAATGAGTATAAATCATATATATGTTCTTTTTTAATGATTCATTCTTAGATCTGTGAGCCATGGGAATCAGAGATTACTGATGATGACATGGAAGAGTATGTATGGGACATCAGTCCTTCAAAGACCTCCATCATCAGCACAATAGCCAGGATAAGGAACAAGGTACGTCTTCTCCACTTTTCACAGTTGAGGCTTTCGCTGACATGATGCGATGGCCTTGAATCGTAAAAGCCTTGTGACATATCTTCTATTAAAGCGGGACTGCACTACTTGTAGCTACTTGCACCGTCTATATAGCCAACAATACCTAAGCGGTACCCGTTGGTCCCCCATGATCCCCTTTTTCTTATGTTAATTGAGAGCTGATCACCTGTCAGTGACCATGCACGGAGGTCTAATCCCTCCTGGCCAAACTAGTGCAGACAGGTTTTAAAGAGCCTGCTTATGGGAAATTAAGGTAAAAGAAAAGAAAAGAAATTTGGGTGATATGTTAAATGTAACTGAAATCAAAGAAATAAAGAAAAAATATCTTTAGAATTATGATGGTCCCAAACGGTTATTTGCTGATTTCCCTCATTTCCCTTCAAAGAAAATAATTGAACTATCTTGAATACCAGTCAGTTTCTTATGATTAGCGCTTAGAGACTTCGGTGGAAAGCGCTTCATGAGCACTGTTTTTCTGTACTGATCCTGGTCCTGATCCTCAAGAGGGATATATAGATGACCAATAAGAACGTTATCATTCGAGAGAGAGAGTGTTTGTTGCATCTAGAACATTTTTTAATTGAGTCCCATCACATTGCAGTTGTGGGGAGGGACTATGATTATATTGCCACTTCAGATGGCTTTCCAGAGTCTGATTCTGTGTTTTATTATTATGTTATTATTATATTATCATATATATATTACAGTCAAACCTGCTACAACAAGCACATTTTTTGTTTCCCTTAAAAATGGTTTCTTATTGAAACATGTACTAAAGGAACCTATCTACAAGGGCCATTTTTTGTGTTTCCCTTGGGCGGTCGCTATAGACAGGTTTGACTGTATTATGTTGTGATAGCCTCTCCCTTTCTCTCTTTCAGACAATAGGCGATGGTGAAGTAGACCCACAGCTGGAGGAGGAAATCTTGGAGAACAAAGAAGTTCAGGAGCTACGAGATTCCGTCTTAGAGATAAGAAACGCAGGAGAATCCTTGGAAAACCTGGAGAGATACAAAGAAGCTGTGTTGGGGATCATTAGTAGTAAAGCTGAAGCAGCAAGCAGTTGATAACCCTTCCTCTTTCGATGGACTTTATGAATTTGTGTACCGCGTGTCAAGATTCTCGGCCTCCGATTGGTCAAAAGTGCAGGCTTGAAGTTCGCTACTGACCTCTACCTGCTGGTCATTATGGCAATACAGTGACCAGGCATAGTTCTACTTGAGTGTACAATGCGAGAATGCAATGGTCGAGTTGGAAGTTAACTATGAATACGTGTAGTGAGACATGCACAATACTATTTGACGAGCAAATGTCCCTGCAAATAAATAAATTTTGACATGCATAATTTGCTAAAAAATCTCTTTTTGAGAATCGACACAGGGGATGCAGTATATAAAACAAATATGGACTGCTAATTTTAAGGTCATGGTTAAACCTATAGCTCCTCTGTGATCTCAAAACTGCACTGTGCCCCCCTCCACTTCATCTAGGGGCACAGTACAGTTTCAAGATAACCTTGGGAAATAGTTTTAACCGTGCCTCTCAAAGCAGTCCATAGTTGTATATTATTGATTTTAGGATGGACTTATTACCACTGTGACAGTATTTGTATGATATCATGGAGCTTTGTGAATGCCTGCATATAAAGATCAGCCATGGCTTTAATACATGTACGTTGGACTAAGGGTCAATACCGTCAGTTGACTCTCATGAAAAAAAGAACTTGTGAGATTTTGGTCTTCTGTGATGTAAAACCTATGTAATACCGTCAAATCTAGGAGCAGTGTATTTTGTCATTTGGTGTCCCGTAGGTCACCAAGTATTATGAACATAGATTGATACAAAATTTGTTGTTATACTTGATATTTAATCAGACCCAATCTGTAATATGGCTTTCAAATTAATGTGGTCTTTGGATATACTTAAATCATACACGTGTTCGCTAAAGAATGAGGTAAAATAGGTTGGGCATTGCCGTAGAAAGAACAGTAAGAGATGGGGAGATTAACACTAAGCGCTCCATAAACCCCTGGATGAAAGTTGAAGTGTTTTGATAAATATCTGCCATTGGATGAAGGTCACCTTCTAAAGTCTTGTGAAGGTCAAAGCAATTGGGTTTATGGCTTTGTTACACAAGAACGTCAAAGTTCAATGACCTCGTAAAAAAGACAGCTGCATGGCCCTATGTGTTATCTTTGAGTGACTGGTTTTACCAAACTCATTTTCCCCAGTAGACTGTAGTGTTATGAAAACCGTTTTTGAAATTTTAAATTACAATCATAAATATCTTGATGATCAGACAGGCGATCGGCTTGTAAACGTCATGGGAATCCTGATTGACCTAAAGCTTTATAATTATGATTGCAGCATGAGCTAAATCTAGGATTTTGTTTAGAATCTGAGACAAAGATAACCAATCCCTTTAAAGAGTATTGTATTTTGAAAGCTCAGAATTGTAAAACATTGAAAATATTGCCCAATTGTTTACTGAGTATTGTATAAAAAGATTACATAGATTGAAAAATATTTGATTGTCTTTTTTACAATTGATTTATTGATACATGTGTACATCCCGTTTGTTTACAAAGTATTGTGTAAAAAGAAAACCGATTGAGAAACTATTCACCAGCTGTCTAAGAATGATTTATGGATATCTTGTATGTGTGACTCTGATACACTTTTAATGTATTGCTATACCGTGTGAGTCAAAAAAAAGTTTACACCTAGAAAATTGCTAATTATTTTAAAAACAGTAAACAGTAAATTATTATACATCTTATGAAAGAGCGTTTTATCCCAAATCATTTGGTATCATTTTTGTGTGGTATGTGTTCACGCTTAGATGAACAGGTGGCATTGTTTGCAAGAGTACAAAAATCGACTTGCGCCAAAGTGATGCCCACAGCATGTATTATGTGGGAATTAGCGGAGTGAGTGAATGAAGTGAATGTATCTAATGAAATGCATTGCATATGCTTTTTGCTGAAGCAAGGTCACACACGCACACACACACACGCGCACAAATGTTCGTTGATATTTGATATTCGATATTTGATATGTGTGGCATGATTAATTTTGTTAGGGATGTTATTTGGATCTGCAAAAACCTGATTTAATACCAAATCCCAATTGTTTTATTTAAACAACAGCTAAGCAACTTTGGCGCAAGTCGATTTTTGCATCTCGCAAACAATGCCTCCTGTTCATTTAAGCGTGAACACATACCACACAAAAATGATACCAAATGATTTGGGATAAAACACTCTTTCATAAGATGTATAGAAATTTACTGTTTATAGATGATTTTTAAAATAATTAGCACTTTTCTAGGTGTTAACTTTTTTTTGACTCACACTGTACAGTCAGATCTGTCTATATAGACCACCCTAGGGAAACACAAAAAGTGGCCAATGTAGACAGGTTTCTTCAGTACATATTTCAATGAGAACTCGTTTTCAAGGGAAACACAGAATAGTGGTCTTTGTAGACGGGTTCCTTTAGTACGTTTCAATGAGAAACCATTTTCAACGGAAACAAAAGATGTGGTCTTTGTAGACAGGTGGTCCCTGAAGCAGGTTTGACTGTATTTGGATTGAGAGCAGTGGAGTGAACATCACTATTATGCTGAAAATTAACCAAAAGACCATTTTTGTAATGTAATAAAATTGTATGCATAAATCTGTTAAGTGCCAAGTTACAAATTATTTCAATTATCTGTCGCAAGTAATTGTATTTCAATTATCTGTTACAAGTAATTGTATTTCAATAGTCAGAATGTGAACTGCATACATTAGTTGTTGCCAGGTAGGACAAACATTATGGCTTGCCTTACTATCAACACTATTGAAAAAACATGTACAATGATGAATTACAGGTGAATGAAATATTCGTATTGAGGCACTTCTCAAAGACGTATGCATTAAATTTGGTTACATTACAAAAATGGTCTTCTGAAAACCGAGTTCTGTGATGGCTCAGTGGTAGAGCAGTGGTTTTGTGACTAGAAGGACACAGGTTCAAAACTAAGTGGATGCTAATCTGCCACACTAAGCTACCGGTATCCTTTCATGGATATATTCTACGCTTCTTTCATTGTGCTCTAAGAAAACAGTCACCCCTTTTTCAGTAAGCCCTGGAACTTTTCCAAGGAGAGGTTTATCCCTGATACGAGTCTTTCATTTATTTAACCATTTTGGCAGCGTAAACTCAGTTCATTGAACTTGACTTGGTAGGCCACTATCATTGCGCACGTCTGTTTGCAATGTAGCTATATTTACACAGGCTTTGATTGGCATTTTTTTATCACCAAAGCAAAGTCTTCTTCAAACAACTAAATTCTTCTTCACAAATAGAAGCATTTCTAAATTATGATTTTTCTTTCCAAATTAACTTGATGATGCAACAGATTCTTGTGCCAAGATTTTAGAGAAAAGTTTCTTGAACTTAATTGTTTTGTTGTGCTTTACTTTCATTTTGAGGGAATGAACATCAATTTCAGTAGACTTTGTCCCCTAACGATACATTCTAAACATACAAGTAGGAGTAACAAAATGGCAATGTGGGTTCAAACTTCAAAGAACTTTCCGGCACACATCTGTTGGAAAACATTAATCTACATTTTTCATTCCTCAGGTGTTAGATAGGTACCTGGCAGGATTTATCCCTTGAAACTCACTGTGCGCTGATTTAACACGGCTGCCAGGGTAATAATATTCAAACTTCTTTGGAAGCTCATAGTCTACCATATCATAACTTGATAAGCTCTATATTATACAACAACTTTTATACTTTAGGGCAACAAAAATCCCATCTCATATAGCTAAAGAATTTCTAAATCATTTTTTATTTCCAAATGAACTTGATGATGTGACAGAATCTTGTGCCAAAATTTTAGAAAAAAAAGACCCCCCCCCCCCCCCCAACAAAAAACAAAAAATAATAATAATCGGGCCGAATTAGATTATAATGATATTTGTTTCAACATAATACTTGAAAGGAGATTAAAGGAAATATTTTGTTTCGTGTATGATCTCGCACACGATTATGATGATCCAAAATGCAGGCTATGAATTAAAATACTGTATATCGACGGTCTATTTCCAGGCCTTGAACGGAGAAACAAAATTGGGAACACTTGATATAATCTTAAGCAAACACCTATAATACCACTCTATGTCGATCAGTTGTTTCAATTAGGAAAAGCACGTGTACAGAACGCAGTTCCAGGGACGCAGCATGTATGTAGGGGTCGATCCAAGCATTGACATCGTTGAGGTTCAAGAACTTGAAGATACGGCCCTCGATTGAAGGAAGCAAGAGAAAGGGGGAGGAGGTAGTCTCCCTTCTTTTTTCATTTTTTTTTCTTTCTTCTTTCCTTCCTTCTTTCTTTCTTCCTTCTTTCTGTATTTATTTCATTCATTAGTTCTTCCTTCCTTTTTGGGGGAGGGGGGGGGGGGGGCGGAGGATATCGGGAGGGGGGGGGGGGGGACATGTAAGTTACCACTGCGCAATCATGCTAAAGACACATTTTCCTTTCCGCGGTATTCTTGCACTGTAACCATTCTTACTCATTTGCAGGAAGCCACAACTCGTCGTTTCATGACTTGACAAAATTGCAGTTAAGAGTCAAAATAAGTGCAACAAAAGATCAAATAAGGGGCAAAGGTTTATGATCAAGACAGATCTATAAATCACTATCTCGAATAGACCCCAGAATGACCACTCTAAACCACATTTCCCTCCCTGGTCCATCTGTTCATTGGCGGCAACCTCAGGGGGGGGGGGGGGATATAGGGTCCAAAAAGTTCCATTCCTGCGATTCTCCGGGATAAAAGTCATTTCCCTTGTATTGTGAGTCCGTATTGCAATTGCTGAATTGGATTTTGGATAATACTATAGGGTTCAGGGTTAGCCCATTTGGTCCAGGGCTAGGGTCAAGCGCGTAGCCAGGATTTCATTTTAGGGGGGCGGTAGTGAGCACACAAAGCGTGCGATTCACTTAAAGAGCGCGCGAAGCGCGCTCCCTAGGGAGGGGGGAGTTTCCCCCCTCCCGCGCCAAGCGCGGAAGCTTTGCAAGAAGACGATTCGTTTTACCTTTCTCGTTCTCGACTCATAATCCTTGTCTGAATACAGTCCCCCCCCCCCCCCTCCTTCGCTTAGCGCGGAAGCTTTGACGTATTATCAGACAAAGAAGACGATTCGTTGTACCTTTCTCGACTGTTAATCCTTATCTGTATTCAGTCCCCCCCCCCTTCCCCCCCCCTTCCCCCTCCCGCGCAAAGCGCGAAAGCTTTGAAGTTTCATTAAATTATTAGAGAAAGAAGACGTTCTCGACTCTTATCCTTGTCTGAATACAGTCCCCCCTCCTATCTGCACATTGCGCGGAAGCTTTGACGTATTATCAGACAAAGAAGACGATTCGTTGTACCTTTCTGTATTCAATCCCCCTCCCGCGCGAAGCGCGGAAACTTTGAAGTTTCATTAAATTATTAGAGAAAGAAGACGACTCATTGTACCATTCTCGACTCCTTTTCTCTTTTTCTTCCTACGTCTTCTTACTTTTTTTCTTCTCTTTCTCTCTATTTTTTATTTTTTGGGCCGGCGTTTTTTTTTTTTTTTTTTTTTTTTTTGGGGGGGGGGGGGGGGGAAGGGGGCGACCGCCCCCACCGCCCAATCCCCCCACTCCCCCCTGGCTACGCGCCTGGCTAGGGTTACACCTATATAGGGTCTCAAAAACTGCAAAGCAATTGGACGTCTCCTAAGCTAGTATCGTATATGCATTCAATGTGTCACTGCGCACATTCATCACTCCCAGGGAAAGTATTGAGAGTCGTGAATGTACCACAATACCACGATACCTCCTTTAATAATGGCCTACAAACAGCTTCCCTTCTTTTTCAAATGATTTGGCTTCAGAAAAAATGAACCCTCACATTACCCGGAATGCTTACTACACCCCAATGAATTTAATATTCCCAGTTTGCCCTCTATTTTAAATAGTCGTATAAAAACTCGTACGATTGTGAGTTATTTGCTAAATCTAACCTCTGTGACCGATAGCGCGTGCTGAGATAAGCAAATTATTATGAACGTAGGAGATTTGACGGAATTTAAGATGATATGACAAAAAGGAAAATTGGGAAATAGACACTTTCTAATCGGGTTTTTTATTTTGTGTGTAATATCTTATAGGATTATTTTCTTCTTAACGAAGTTTAAAAAGGTGGAGATGTCTTCAATACACAACTCTACATGCATGTCCGTATCCTATATTAGAAAAACGTGTTATTTTATGTTCTCGTATATGGTTCGCCATGTTCATATTACACACTTTTGTTTCGTAAGGCCTTTCATTTTCTCTTTTAAAGATGGAATGTCAATATTACTTGAGAAAGAACAACCCAGCAGATCAAGATTATTTACCTCAAATAATCTAAAAGATTTATTTTTTCTGTTCGCACCAATTCGGAAAAGGACAAAATTTGATAATTACGTAAAAGTATCACGTATGATATAACCGGATTGGAATGTATGTCATAGTTTATAGTCCAAAGGTTTCTCATATAGTACCAGTGTATTGACACAGAATATAATCATCATAACATTATGTCATTATTTTTGTTTCATTCGAGTTTCTGAAATGAAGAACAGTTGGCACAAACTTTTTAATTGATGATAAAGATCTGATTTTATATATCGCTTTATAGTGCCACGTGATTTTATTCAATATTCTTTGGAAGCATTATATTATATGAAGATTATGACATCATCGTCAAGTATGGGTAAATTCTTGATTCTATGTTTTATTATCTAAACAATACACTATCTTCTTCTTCTTCTTCCTCCGTTGTTCTCGGAGATCTGCAGTTGTATTCTGCAAGCGTCAGTGTTGGTGCCTTTCGTCTCCAGCTGTTGACATTGTAGTTACAAACATTCAAGTGGGAGAGGAAAGGATAGAGGTACGGGCAATGTGAATTTTATGGAGGAAGAGTAGAATTAGAGTGTTCAGTCTATCATATAGATTTGATGGGAGCATGAGGTGGTTGGGAATGTAGAGATCGGTGGGACGGAGGAATTGCTGCACTTTGTTATTTATATCTACGAGCGGTTGTATTTCTGAGGGGTCATCATTTTGCATTTTAAAAATGGTCAGTTTGGATTTGAAATTACTTCAATATTACTTCGAAATTGCTAATGTTCCGATACAACCTGTCAAAAGTGCACGTAACCTTGGTGTCATCTTTGAAAATGATCTTAGGATGGATGATTATATTAAAAATATTTGTCGCTCAGCTTCATATGCCTTGTACAAGATAGGTCGTATTAGAAATTTTCTTGATAAAAAATCTACCGAAACGCTTATACATGCATTTATAGCCTTCTTTATGGCCTTCCGGACTCGCACATTTAGACTATAGGGCATGGGGTCAAAAGAGCTTCCTAAAATGATTTTTGTAGTCTCCTCCTTGTGACTACCTAAACTATGGCTTAAAATGTGGGTATTGTGTTCCTTATCAATATTCTGATAGTTCCCACGTCCAGAAGTGGAGCACTTCCGAAAAAATGGCGCCCAAAACAAAAGATCTAAAAACAAGCATTCCTTCATAAAAGGACTGCATCCGGTGCAAGTGATTTTCACTAATACAGGTGGTAATTGGTTTTAATCGGTGAATTTGATACCGCTGTGGTGGTCTAACTTCATATTTATTGTACAAAATATCTATAGGGAAGATGTAATATTTCACAAAACACTGTATAGTTGAGGAAATTTGCATGAAAATGACATTTTAAGCCAAAATACGTAAGTTTGACATTTTTCTGCAACAAAGCCTATAATAATTTAACAATTATTCTGAATGAGGAAGTTCATTTACAAACAATAAATATTACAGTAAAAAACAAACTACTTTGCTTTGTGCTGCTTCTTTAGTTTGATGAACAATACACACAGCATTCATTTCACTTAAGGCAGAGCCATGCTGCTGGGAGCTGTTAGGACTTGGTTCTCATAGCGCATGTTGTAGTCTGCTGGGAGCTGTTAAGACTTGGTTCTCATAGCGCATATTGTAGTCTGCTGGGAGATGTTGGGACCTAGTGCTCATAGCACATTTTGTAGTGCTTGGAGCTGTTAGGACTTGGTTCTCATAGCTGTTAGGTACTACTACTCAATAATAACCAGAGACACAATCGTTTGTGGTGGTATCTTCATTGTTTTAATGCAGAGCACGTTATACACGTGTAATACGCAGCTAGCACAAAGTAGCAGCAATAGCGGCAAACTATGGAACGCCATTTGTCAATACACAACAACTCTCCCCCACCAAATCTTAAGTACCTTTAACCTAAATTTGGCAAATGGAATCAGCCTTCATTTTAAACTGCATAGATCTATACTGACAACTATGTTACCAACACACCAACCTTTGTGATAAACAATTACTTCTTATAATATCCAAAGTTTTTATAATTCACATGTATCAAGTTAAACTCCACTTGTAATGTGATATGTAATATTATCAATCCTGTTGTATTTCTATTCCTAACTTTGTGAGATATGTTTCCAAAAACCTAAATATTCACTCTTTTGATATACTTCCATATTATGTTCGAATACAATATATAGTTTAAACCAATCTGTTTCAATACTTGTTTGCTGTTACAATGAAATATATAGTTTAATACTGAGAACCCATATCCTGAGCTATGTACTCATATGTTGAGTTCATTGATTGTGTTTTGGTTCAAGCATGATATCTTTGTTTCTTCATGCAAATAACAAAGCATTACATTTAGCAATGTTAGACCATGTTTAACCCATGCTAGAAAATTGTACAGCTTGGATACTATTGTGCGTGCAGAATCCAATGTTAAATCAGATGATGTTGGAGGCCATGGTAGACTGGTCCTGGTCTGCATGACATCGTCCTTTAGGTCCAGTGCAGAGGCGTAGCGATCTCGAAGTGAGGCCATTGGAGGTTTGGATCGTCTACCATTCCCGCCCTTTTGTCGCTTCTTTGGAGGTTCTATGCTTTCATCAACATCTGTGCTGTCTGTGTCAGTATCAGATAGGGCGTCTGTATAAGTGGTGGTGTCTGTTTCTTCTCCTTCAGAACCAACTGCTCCTGGCACAAGGTCTTCAGTTGATAGCGTCTCGACATACACCATTTCACTTGCATACCTCTTCTTAGGCTGCAGAAAGCAGAGTTGTGGATACTTTCGTTTCAGGCGTTGTTTTAGGCTGTAGGTCTTGTAATTTGATGCATCTTTAGACTCAACATCTTTAACGGCTTTTACAAACAATCATCTCAGTGCTGTCATTCTATATATTTGCTTCTCTTGTATGATCTTCTTGTCTACAACATAACTGCAAAATGTAAGGAATGCCTTTCCATACTTCTGCTCCTTGATGGGCTCAACACTTTTCCTTGATTTGCTACATTCTCGGTCCTGGATCTGAAGAAGAATGTGGTCGTCCTTCTTGTCTTTAGCAGCTGTTGCTACTTTTCCACCATCTGGCTGTTGACACAGCATTAATGGTTCCTTCTTTTTCTTCCCCTCAGAGTCCTTATGAGTTTTATTTTGTCGACAGATGATGCAAATCTTTGGTAGAATGTGGGCAGAGACAGAGGGCTGCTTTGAAGCACCAGCAACACTGGAATTTGACCGTAAGCGTCTTATTGCTGAGGCTGAGGACGGACCTGGAGCTTGACCGCCTGCACTTGACATAGAAGGCTCCAATTCTGTACAAATAAATGAAAATTGAGAGAAATGGGTGATTTTCACAATTCAAATAATGTTTGAACAATTATGCAAGCAGGTTAAATAAAAATTCATAGTCATAACAGTAACAATATGACTTTTTTATTTTTATTTATGGGACAATATGACTTATTGATTTAACAAACATCAGCTGTATTCAAAACTGTACTTGTATAGTTAAAAAAACAGGCTGTATTGGACAGAGTTATGCACAAGGAGAAAGAAATTAAACACTAAGACATTATTTTATAATGCATTTGTATGTGAACATCCCATTTAAATTTAAGCACAATTAAAATTGTAATGTGTTCAAAGTAATCAAAGGTTAAAATTGCCCAAAAAAAAATTGGCCATAGCTTTGCTGTCTGACGGCTTTTTAGACAAAAGCCGTCAGAAAACAAAGACATTATATTATAATGCATTTGCATGTGAACATCCCATTTAAATGTAATCACAAATAAAATGTTAAGGTGTTCAAAGTATTCAGTGCTATAGACTAATAACAAATCAATCGAAAGTTAAAATTGCCCCCCCCCCCCCCCCCCCCAACAAAAAAAAAAAAAAAAAAAAAAAATGGCCAAGCCCATAGATAGCTGAAAACTAAGTCTAGGCTATTGAACACTTTTTGTTATAGGCCTAGGTCTAGAATCGATTTATTTTTAGCTGCAAATTAATTGCAAGACTATATTAGACCTAGATCTGTGCTTGTTTACAACTGTGAACATTTTTTACCTGTAACTCCGGCGTGGAGACTCTAGAATCTAGACCGTCTTCTTGTTCAAACCAGGCAGTGACTGTGAAAAAGTGTAGAGGTCTAGCCTAGGCCTGGGCCTAGGAAATATAGAGTCTAGTCTACTATTAAAAAAAAAGATTTAAAATTGACACGAAACAGATAAGAAAGATAACGACTTTTAAATCATGACCGTTATTTGAAAAACTGTGGAAGTTTTAGATGAATTTTGATTAGAGTAGGCCTAGGGTTTCTCCACGCCGGAGTCACGGGTCAAAAATGGTCACACTCACACTCACAGTTGTGAACAAAATTTTGAGTGAAAAGAATTCGCAAAAGTTAAGTTAAATGTACAGTATGGCTTACCTAAAGTGTGACATGATGCAGCGTCTGTTTTTTGTTTGTCTTTGATGAGTTTCCCTCTCTCTTGCTTTGATGAATCTGTGAAATAGCGATAGCACGTCGGGTGATATCCACCAAATTCTGGTAGAGGTCTACTGCAGTACTGGTAAGCTTACTACAGCAGTATCGACCAGTGCATCAGGTCCAACTTCGCGTAAAAAAGGCTCTCGCTATATCAGCCTGATACCCCACTAAATCTTTCCAAATATTCACACTGCTTACAAATGTGTTCCACCGTGTGGTCGTGAAAGGTTTGAGATCTTCGGAAACACTAGAGCAATGAGCAAAACATCTATTTTTTGACGAATTTCGATAAGATTTTGCATCGACAGACATGATTACGGCAAACAAAGCGCCTGTATGTACACGTGACTCGCAAAAACGCAGTACCAAAGCCGGTTAATACAACTTTTCTGATTGGCGGACTAGCGATAATCTGTCATTTTGTCGATCTGATGGGCCAATCAGATGAGTTTATAGTCTTAGCAACGTAAGTGGATTAATTACGCGATTTGATTGGACGATTTTATTGCAATAATATTAACCCTTTTTCATCAAAATATTAAATAATGCCCCAATTCCCAGTGTGGGAACTAACAAATTTATTTCCTAAAAATATAATGCTTATTTCTTAGATAAGTTTCAGGTAGTCACAACATGTGGAGTACAAGACAAGCGTTAAAATCGGCTCGCCCTATGGTCTAATTGCAAAACTCCAGAGAATCCAAAACTCTGCTGCCAGGCTTGTAATGCTAAGTTCACACCGACGCCGAATTGATGCCGCATTAAATCGGCGAGCAAAGCGGCGGCAAAGCGTAATAAAGCTTAATTAAAGCGTAAAGACCGTAATAGAGCGTGAGAAAGCTTTGAGCAATTCGGGACATTCGGCAAGAGCGCCAATTTTTTTAAAACTGTTTAAAAATTTGAGGCGATCCGTCACGAATTGCGTAAAGCGGGGAGAGCGTATTAAAGCTTATCAAAGCGTCACAAAGCTTATCAAAGTTTTGCTCAAAGCGTAGGAAAGCTTAACAGAGTTTAAATTTTTGGCGCTCTTGCCGAATGTCCCGAATTGCTCAAAGCTTTCTCACGCTCTATTACGGTCTTTACGCTTTAATTAAGCTTTGTTACGCTTTGCCGCCGCTTTGCTCGCCGATTTAATGCGCCATCAATTCGGCGTCGGTGTGAACTTAGCATAACATATCTCAGGAGATCGTGAGATTTTTTGAAAAAATGACGCCGAATTGATCGCCGATTTAAAGCGCGACATTCGGCGTCGGTGTGAACTAGGCATAACACGCACGCGTTCTTGTGAACACATCACCCCAATACTTTGCGAATTGCATTGGTTGCCGGTGACGTACCGCATTATGTACAAAATCTTAGTTTTAACTTATAAATGCATTCATGAATTGGCACCAATTTATCTGCAAGAATTAATCGAAGAATACAAACCCTCACGCAATTTACGGTCATCTTCACAATTAAACCTCGTATCTACTTCTGTGTCAACTCTCTCTTATGCAGGCGCGTAGCCACGGGGGGGGGGGGGGGGGGGGGGGGGGGGGGGGGGCACGGGGGGGGCACGTGCCCCCCCTAAAATTTCCAGGATCGGTTGAAATTTTGTAGACCCCTTTTTTTTACCTCGATCGATTACATGTATGTGCCCCCCCCCCCCAAATATCAAACTCTGGCTACGCGCCTGCTCTTATGGTAATCGCTCCTTTCGCAAAGCTTCTGCTGAACTTTGGAACAGATTACCTTTAAATGTAAAAAACTGTCAAACCGTTAACCTATTCAAAACTAGTCTCAAGACACATTTATTCAAAATTGCGTTCGATGATTAATTAACTCTGTTCACTTTGATGCAGTGTATTCTACGGAGCCCGGGAAGGGACATGGTAAAAATATTTTTATCTCGTTAAAACGAGATAGTATCTCGTTTTAATGAGATAGTATCTCGTTTTAATGAGATAGTATCTCGTTTTAATGAGATAGTATCTCGTTTAATGAGATAGTATCTCGTTTTAATGAGATAGTATCTCGTTTTAATGAGATAGTATCTCGTTTTAATGAGATAGTATCTCGTTTTAATGAGATAGTATCTCGTTTTAATGAGATAGTATCTCGTTTTAATGAGATAGTATCTCGTTTTAATGAGATAGTATCTCGTTAAAACGACATAGTATCTCGTTAAAACGAGATAGTTATCTCGTTTTAATGAGATAGTATCTCGTTAAAACGACATAGTATCTCGTTTTAATGAGATAGTATCTCGTTTTAATGAGATAGTATCTCGTAATGCAGTAATAGCGTATATAGCCAGGCGGCCATGCCATGCCAGGCCTTGTACGTATGTACTACTAAGTTACGTCTACGGTAGATCGACTGAATTCAACCAGAAGTTGCCGGTTGCAATCGCGAGGATTGAAGGTTAGTTCACTTCTTTTACTTATTTATGGCCGGGTCATTCAATGTAAAAGTGAACAAACAGCTAATTTAACAGATTTGCTCTTTTTCGCGATCAGTTCTAGATCTGTGTAACGTTAATTTTAAGACTGCTCAATTAGCAGACTGCAGTCCCCATCGGAAGCGCCCTGTTCTGGGGCCCGACGCTTCAGGCTCTCCGCGGTCTGGGTCTGGGACCCTGGCCTTGGGCTTGGCCTGCTGGGAAGGCTGTGGTCATTTTGCAAGCTAGAGACAAAGTAAACTAGATCTAGACGTTACTTTTTTACGTGCTCGCATTGCAGTAGAAGTGTGGAATTTTCGTATGTATAGATCTAGACTAGTCTAGATATAGAGTCTACGAGGAAAAAGCAAGCAAATGTCAGAATTGTAAAAAAAAAAAAAAACCTCATATTCCACGGCTATTGATGTCTAGTGTGTAGAGTCTAGATCTAGATTCAACTATGCAATATGCAATACACCGCAACTTAGTCTTAGTATAGATCTAGATCTATTTCAGCGGCGCGGCGGATCCAGGATTTTTCAAAAGGGAGGGCCGAAGTTGGACCGAAATATCAGCCTCTATTTGGCGTTGACGGTTGGATCCGCTGAGATTGCATATCTGGCTTCTCTAAATGCCTCTGAGCTCTGTCATTTTGTCAAAAGAATGCCCCCAGAAAGATGGTTATTCCTGTCTAGGCCGAAGTCTGCTCAGCCTCAGGGCCTCATCAGGCACCAGAAAAATTCGCTGACCAGCGAAAAAAGTGGAAAAAATGATCCTTAGCTTTTTCAAGTGTCTGTTTAGATCTAGTCTAGATCTAGATCTACCCAAAATATTCCTTGACAAGCAAACAAAAAGGAGAAGGGGAGGGCCATGGCCGATTCCCCCCCCCCCCCCCTTGATTCCGCCACAGTATAGATTCTATGACTATGTTGTTCAAATTATTTGCTAGGTACCAGTTTACTAGTAGGTTTATTGTCACCCTTAGTCCTTACACTTCTAGCCATGTAATAACATTAACAGTAACTGGGATTTTGTCAAAATGTTTACATTTACGTATCTAGAGGCTAATAAAAAAACATCAGTGCAACACTGTTGAGTATGTTGAAGCACTAAAAATAGAGGATTTATTTATTTAATAAATTTACTGTCTTCATATTAACTTTCATTGCTAACATGTTGAGCTATTTGATAAAATTATTTTTTTATTTTTTTTTTCTCAGTAAATTTACAATATTTTAATGTTTAAATGTTGCTGAAATAGTTACTTGACAAATGCAAAGTAAGATTAATAAACAAAAACCAGTGTGCATGAAAAGTTTATTT
>JAVYIG010013735.1:0-37500 GCA_035222895.1 Strongylocentrotus droebachiensis
AAATGCTTTGTTCATGTAAAGCTCTGGAATCCCACCTTCGAAGATACAACAATGTAATCACTTGAAATGGATTTATCTTTTACTGAAAGAATAAACTGAACAAAATCCTTCTCGTCCTTCTCCCAAACTCCGCTTTCAAGATTGTTTGTTCCTATGTGAAGTCCAGCAAATGCTGATCCAGAAATGCAATGGAGACTGATGTGTGAAGTCTGTGTCTTAGTTAATTTGTTGTCAATGTTCCGCAAGTTTCGATGGGCGAGTGCATCCGTCAGAAAAACAACAACATCTACATCTAAGGTGATACTGGACAGGACCAATTGGTATATACGTCCAGACTTCCGTGGCATTGCAAACTGTCAACAAACATCACAACTGAGGGTGCAGAGTTCAAAAATAAAAATAAAAAGGTGCTCATAAAAATACAGTGGGTTGCAGACATCATCTAATTTTAAGATGAAGTAGAGCCACATCGACGCTCTAGCCCGCCTGTGTACAGCTGCGCTGAGTGGTCATTCTGCATGTAGCTCCAAACCTTGATATTGAAAGACTTGGCTGATGTTGACTTTGATGATGGTGGCTGCCGGCTGGTAGTTGATTCCATTGCGAAATGGTACGAGGATAGAAGCTGTTCTTGTATTCTTCGGTCCTGGCAAATGACAAATGATAAGAAGGAATATAAAATGACATAGTTCAGGTATGGGGATTTTAAAAGATCTGATCAAAGTAGCTAGCCATTTATGGTAGACAAAACCTGCTTGCATTAAAAAAAAAATAATGAAAACAAATTACAGGTGTCAAATTCATGAAGTTTTCCCTTCATTTTTCCACATGTCCACAAGTTGTAAAATGTAAGTGTTTAACTTTGGCTTTTTGTTTCGATTCTGCTTTGTTCATAATCATAAAACAACTCGCACAAGGGAAATGCTGCTTATTTCTAGGGCTGGTTCAGTGGTTGTAAAGTTTGAGTTGACCAGAACCAAAGGCACAACCAAACTAGTTTGAGAATCCCTAGGTCTATATTAATAATATAATTATCTGAGTCTGACCAGACGCCAGAGTCACTGTTTAACTCTCACAGTTGACTGTTAAATTCGTGTAAATATAAAATGGATTAAGCATAAATATTATCAAGAGAGCTTGCTAATTTAATGGGATAGTACACGTAAGTCGAGGGCCCCAGATCAGATATGGCTTTGTTTTATGACGGATCGGTACAGAAAAGGCTACGTATGGGACCGGTACGCGGTCGCGGTGATGACTACGAAAGTGCGGCCATGTTGGCGAAACGTACACTTTTCGCGCCATATCGGCAAAAATGAGTGATTTTAACGTAGCCGTCACACAACTTCCGGTTGAAAATCGAAAACTGAGTAACTTTCATGGCCATAAAAGCTAATAAAATACATCGTGCATCAATCGAACTCTGCGCTTTTTCACTTCTGCCAACATTGTTCTTGTGAAAAATCAAACAATTGGGGAAAAACATCGTTTATACCAGTCAGGAACACGCTAAATGCAAGTTAATGTCAGAATACCTCCTACGAAAGAAGGAAAATATGGACACATTTCAATGAATATTTACAATCACTTAGATGCGGTAAAATTAGGAAAATTTCATATCAAAATACGTAGAAAAGTATGGAGATACACTTACCCCTACATGCTACGCAGCACAGTGAAAGCCATAGCAGCTGCGATAAAGTTTGTTGACCTGTGCAAAAGTCTCGCGAAATCTCGCAAATCGCGGGACACGAAATACGACCATTTATCGCACTTCCGGGTGCTGTGTAAATTTGGGCATTCTGCCTAATTATCGCGGGCGTTGCGGACTGACTGTGTAATATCTGTCATTTATCACAGATTTTCTTCTTACTTCTGATTGGAATTCCTTTTGAGGATCAGCCATCATTAATAGTAGTCTAGCTTTGCAGACAGGATTGGAAAGGCACACATTGCCATGATCTCAAAGTTCATCATGCCGTGATGCTGGCCCTAACGAA
This sequence comes from Strongylocentrotus droebachiensis, assembly GCA_035222895.1. Lineage (NCBI taxonomy): Eukaryota > Metazoa > Echinodermata > Echinoidea > Camarodonta > Strongylocentrotidae > Strongylocentrotus > Strongylocentrotus droebachiensis. The sequence goes on from JAVYIG010013735.1 coordinate 2,001, forward strand.
ACAAAACAAAACAAGCTTTTTAAACTGCACTGCCATTTCCTCAGTTTTATCTTATTCTTTTAATGCAACCTTTCTTAAAAGTGTGATGATTGTTAAATGCTATGTTGAAATGTAATTATTTGTCTGTATTTATATATTTATATTTTTATGTACATGTAAAGCACCTTTAAATGTCCGAAGGCAAATTTCATGTATTTTTTACATGACAATAAATTATCTTGAATCTTGAATCTCCATTGACCCTGTAGCCTAGCAACCAAATATGTAGAGCCCTGGTCTATCGGGTGCCCATTTACATGTTCACCTGGGTGGAGAATAGTAAACATGAATCGATGTCTCTGCAAAGGGATGTTAGTGCCCCCCCCCCCCCCCAATTGATGAATAAAGAAAATAAAGAACCATAAAATTAATAAATAAATAAATACAAATAAATGAAAAATAAAAGAGTAAAAGAGTTTATTCTGGTCAGTCTACACCTATCAACTGTGTGCCACAGAATGGACATTGCAATATATCAACAGTGACGTTAGAGTGAGAGAAAGTCATAATATCTGATATCTCATCTTACTTCAGCCCAAGATTGGCAAGTATTGACAAACTCAGCTCAAACTTGATTAGATTGTGTCTGGCTGTCTGCTGAGAGACAGAAGGTCATTGAATCACAGTGATAGAATGAGAGTTAATGGCCTTCTAGCTCTGAGGAAGTGATATGTGACTTTGATGTTTTGATGGAGATGCATCCATTCCAGACAAGCATTGTGACTTCTGCATTGCACTATCCTCTGACAGAAAGGATCGATGCAACCTATATATATATCATCTGCTTTGACTTTGAGACAGAGGGCTGGTGAGTGTAGAGTCAAAACCATGTAATCCTGTATAGTTCTGATTTCAGTAGCTTATAACAGTTATTATAACTGTTCTTGATAAGAAGTTTTATGAAACAGGACCCTGGCCATCTTCAACCTTTGGAATAAAGAAAATACAGAGACAAAAGATTAAATAAAATATCTCTAAAGGGTTTGAAATCTCCCTGGAATACCAGCAAGGAATTACAGCTCAATTTCCTCTTGCTCTAGAACCCAACTTGACCCAAATAACCTAGATAAAATATCGTCTATGACATTTAGACTGAACCATAATAGCCGCTAGCAATTGTCTGCATGAAATAATGCGTTTTTAAGCAACAACATAACAGAGTATTGTATAGTTTAGCCTATGAATGTAGTCTAATCCTTGCAAATATTTTTGGCAAGATCTTTTTTGTAAGATACATGTAGAGAAAATTTTACTTTTTATAATTGTACATTTCTCTTATAATTTAGGATTTTACATTTAGGGTGGTATATAAGCTTATTTTATTTCATGACTTATAATGTCAAGTAGTTTCAAATGATAATTTGATTAACTGTGTACAGGGAGCCTCTGGGCTATGTTCCATTAAAGTTGTTACCAAATAACAAGTTACACCAGTTAGTAATAACTATTGAAATCTTTGCATTTGAGTGGTCATGACAAATTTAATATAGACATTTTCTAAAAGAAATGTGACAGTTTTCATAGATAATAGTTAAGTTTTGTGAAAGGGGCCTCAACGAAGGATAAAACTTTATGTAAGGTGCTCTCAGCAGATGAATTAAATGTTGCTCAGATTGTTCATGTTTTACCAATTACAGAACTATTTAAATTATTATAGCAAATAAATATCCATAGTCTGAACTCTGGATAAATTTAATATAGACATTTTCTAAAAGAAATGTGACAGTTTTCATAGATAATAGTTAAGTTTTGTGAAAGGGGCCTCAACGAAGGATAAAACTTTATGTAAGGTGCTCTCAGCAGATGAATTAAATGTTGCTCAGATTGTTCATGTTTTACCAATTACAGAACTATTTAAATTATTATAGCAAATAAATATCCATAGTCTGAACTCTGGATACATTCTGCCTAGAATCACTCATGATGTAACAGCTTCGATTCAACAGTTCGTTGCAGTTTTCACGAAGTGACGGTAGTGGAAAAAAAATGCATTCACTTTGCGTGACGATTTTCCTCACTACCGTCACTTCGTGAAAACAGGGACGAGTTGTATCCCTGTTCATTCAGTACATCATGGACTTATTAGAATGAGTACATCAATGTCTGTAGGCTTCCTGCTGTTTTATCATCAAAATAGAAAGCTATTTATGTCTCTCAAACATGTGCTTCATATTACAACATGTTTCAAAACAACCCTGCATGAGGGTATCAGCATGGACTTATTAGAAATAAGTCCATGGTATCAGCATGAGAAACATTTGAGACAATGCTTGTTAACCTTTCATGTTATTTTCATAAAATGCACAATATGGTTGAAATTGTAGGGCCTCATTGATGTAAAAACAGGAAATGTTTGCACACATGAAAATGCTTGCAAATTCTACAAGTGGTTCAAAATCGCAAAAGTTTCAAGCAGCAATTTTTTGTCTCGCCTGCCTGCGTAGCAAAAAGCGAGACATAGGCGCCGCTTTTCCGGTGACGGCGGCGGCGACGGCGGCGGCGGCGACGGCGTCAACATCAAAAACTTAACCTAAGGTTAAGTTTTTGAATTTTTGATATAATTTTGAAAGTATAAGTTCTTAGTCAATGAAACTTGGACTAAAGGGTAATCAAATATCCCCAATCATGTGAGTAGAATTTCAGATCACAAAGTCAAGGTCAAAGGTCATTTCGAGTCAACAGACTTGGACTATGTTGTAGCATCATCGAAAACTTAACCTAAGGTTAAGTTTTTTGAATTTTTGATATAATTTTGAAAGTATAAGTTCTTAGTCAATGAAACTTGGACTATAGGGTTATCAAGTCTCCCCAATCATGTGAGTAGAATTTCAGGTCACTAAGTTAAGGTCAAAGGTCATTTGAGGTCAACAAATTTAGACTTTGTTGTGGCATCAACATCAAGATTTTCAAAATGCTTCTTCTTCGTTATTTTTCAACCGATTTTGATTCTGATTGTTTCATATGATAGGGCTAGGAGGGGGATTTAAAATTTCTACACAGAATCATGAAATTCATTATCTATGCTAATTTATGCAAATTTATTTGAAATCACAAAAAAGGCTTCCCTTCATTTCTCGACCGATTTTGATTTGGTTTGCTTTATATCGTAGAGCTAACTTTGGTACACTAAACTTCTACACAGAATTTTGAAATTGTTCTCCATTAATTAATTATGGTAATTTATGCAAATTTATTCCAAAAAATAACAAAAATTGCTTCTTTTCCCTCATTTCTTGACCGATTTTGATTTGGTTTGCCTTATCTGGTAGAGCTAAATTTGGAACACTAAACTTCTACACAGAATTGTGAGATTTTTGCTCCATTGATTATTTATGGTACTTTATGCAAATGAAATGAAATTATGTCCCTTCCAGGGCATCAAACTTTTATTTTGTGACCAGTTCAAAAGTGTACCACATAAAATTTACGATATTTGTTGTTGCGAGGTGCGGATGAGTGCTACGTTATTGACGTTCTGGTTTATCATATTGAATTGCGTTATGCAGGCGAGACCGCCGAGAGCGTTTCCCTTGTTTGTATGATTGAATCACAATTGATACTCATGTAACACTGAATATTCACAAATCACAAAAGTTGTATTTGTTCACCAAAGTTGGTGTCATGTGCAATGTTTAATGACATGGTAGCTTCTTGTTTTCAGCAATTTGTGTTTGAATCCAATAGCCATGTTTATTAATTTACATATTTATCACAAAATATGGAACAAATTTGAAGAAAGTATTGTATCAGGAAATAATCACTATTTAGTCTCAAACTTTGGAATTCAGCTAGTTAGGACTATTGTCTAGAAAAAAAGTAGTTTGAAGGACTGAGTGACAAGCATTATAAAGCACGCTACTGTACGTTTATATGAAATAATAACAACAGGTAATAACATGTTTTATAGGTTTATTAATAAAGCCAACTGAGTGATAGAATACTCATTTCATGATTTTATTAATTTAGCTGTAAACAAAAATACCACTTCCAGTTGGATAGATAGAATTATAAAAGTCAACAGTGTTTAGTTGAAAGCGATTGTAGTCTATTTGATTGGCAGCTGAATCAGTTTTTATCAAATCACGGATCAGTGATAACAGAGTTGTGGTATTTGTGGTCTATAAAATCATTTGTTTCCATTTACTAACGTCATTATAGATAGACACAATTGTGTGTTTGTGAATATTTTCTTTGCCAGGTCACACATTTTTATACAATAAATGAACTCATTATTTTGAACTCTAATGTTGGCAATACAACCAAATTATAATGTTGAGTAAATAAGTTGTCTCCTTTCTCTCTCTCTCTCTCTCTCTCTCTCTCTCTCTCCACCCTGAAATTCCAGAGCAGATTAATGAAAAAAGCTTCAAGTCAATTGAACAAAACTAGCTACACATAAAAGGGACATAACTGGTTTGTTGAGTGCTTTCAATCATTTTCCAAACAAACTGCACTATTCAATTTCTATTTTCTTGACAAGGTTTCGCATGAGTGTGTGCAACCTATTGAAATGTATTTTACAAGGAATTTGTCATAAACATTTTGGATCAAGATACAGTAAACAAAAATATTTCCCATTACCAAACAACCCAATATTGATGTCCACACTTTCTCCCTTATCTCTACAGTTACAAGACCTTAAACCCTTGTTATTGTACTAATTTTAAGTCTGATGCAATTGAAGATTTTAATTTACAACTGTGAAGGTTATATATGTTTTAATGTAATAAAACTATAAAAAAAAATGACCTCATAGAGTGTTTATCTTTGTTGAAAAGAAAAATATTATTGAATCTGTAAGGTCAAATTCACCCAGCCCTGTTATTTCTATATTTAGGGTATATCAAATTATTCAATTATTCTTGCTTCTTAGTCAAGCATTTAAGGTATTTGAGGTCATTTCATATCCGTTTAATTTTATTGTTGATTGTTTGATCATACATTTAGCTTTCATTTAATTTGATTCTGAGATATGAAAATGGTTGTGGACTGCATATTCGTAGAAGCCAGTTGCCATTTCTCTTCCTATTTTCTGGGGCATTGGAGGGAATTAAGTTATCATTTTGTAATTGTAGTTAGTCCATTCCAATGAATATATATCCATTGTGTTTCTTCTGCAAAATTCTAGCCAGGTTGAGTAAGTTGATGATTAACTACATATAAATAGGTATAAACAGTCAGGTTTTTAATCATTAAAAAAAAAGGATCAGAAATTGATGCTTTCTTGAGCAAAAGCCATTTGCGCAGCACAAAGGAATGTATATGTATGGGACCACATACAACTACACATGTTATATGAAAGTGAATAGTCAGGAGACATTACTTCTGCAAAGCTTACAAATATTGTTTTACAGATCTTCACCAGAAATCAAGCTTGTCTTTAAGAGACTATGAAAGGTCACTGTTCCATTAGGGAGATTGATTTTGCTAGGCTTCTAATGCTATCCCTCACATCAAACCACACACACACACACAAAACATACTTAGGAACAAAGAAGGCTCTCAGTTGGGAGAAGGCAACAGGTCATTATAACGTCGCTGTTTTCACGAAGTGACGGTAGCAAAAAAAAATTGCATTCACTTTGCGTTACGATTTTCCTCACTACCGTCACTTCGTGAAAACAAGGACGAAAAGATGATGAAAAGCTATCATTTAATGATATTTATAGTTACTCTGGAAAATTCATGAGGAAAATTGAAATCCACTTAATTGTGTCAGGTTTCTATCTTGAGTAGATGTTGACACAAATATACTAATATTATATGGGTGCTTAACTGAAGTATACCAGCACTATGTAGTGAGTGCATTGGATCTATGTTAAGTAGTGTTAGTTAATGCCATTCTGACTCTTAGCAAACTTGAAAGGTAATATGAGCACAGTAAGTGGTGTGGGGGTCATTTTGAAAAGTGGCTTCCATTGCATGCACACTACAACAAATGTGAATTTTGCAAATTGTCAAGAAATTAAAAAGGAATTGAAAATAATATTTTGGTTTTTTATGGAGGATTCAGGGTAACCCTATGAAGGTCTTAGAAATGTATTTGCCACCACTCTCACCCCTATGTGGTATAGTGCTGTGTTTGTGTGGGGTAGGGGTGTTTCTACCTGCAGTCACTCCGCTACTGAGCTAGGTCTATATCATATTATATGTTGAAAGCCAGAAAGGCATTAGCGTTGTGTTTACAATAATAGTTCCCTTCTGCCTTGTATTCAATTTAGCAGTTGCTAAAAAGGCATTGGAATGCGATTCTCTTTCTCAAAGTACTTAAACCCATTAAAGTCTCAAGTCTTTAGTCGGACTTTGAAATGAATGAAGATGAATTTACTTGAATGGGTTATAAATATACCCTCTCCCAGGGGTGCATGAATGCCCCCCTTTGGATTTACATCAGTCAATCTGGGCTTCTCTTTCTCTATTGACAGTTTGTATTTGTGTAGCTACGGATAAGGGATGAGTGTGTATTTCAGTGAAACCTAAAAACATCCTTAAGAGGAGTTATAAAAGTGATTGATACACATTTTTTTTTTTTTTACAATGCTGCCCTTCTTCATCTTAGCTTAAATTAGAAAGTAGAATGAAATCATCCTAGATTATTCCAAACTGTTTGAGCGTCTCCGTGGTGACACTATGTTTGTTTATTTGTTAAGCTTTTGAAATGCTTGTCTTGCCAAATGTAGTAAACTTTTCTTGTGATATTTCATCATAAAAATAAAACTAGAAAGTTTGTGTGGATTATGTAATGTTATCTACCGGTAATATATTTCTGCACTTAAGTACATACATGCAATCAATAACTTCAGAGAAATATGTAAGCTATCTTATTCTCTCTTTAGTTTTACAAGGAATCTTCTTCAAAGCTAGGAGTTGACATGAATTGAAAGGAAAGAGGAATCCTAACTAAGCAGTAAGTGGTATAAACCACAAGCCGCATCCGTCTTTGTTCAAAAGACTTTCTCTTCTGGATGTTCAACTCTTCTAAGTTGAAATGTCAATGTTTTCTTACCATTGTATAGCATTGTGACATCACAACAGTTATCTGAAGTCTCGGTGCGCTAATGGGTCCTTATTCTAGCAATGACGTAGACAGTTTGTAAAGGATTCGGCAGAGACTAAATATTATTATTATTGAGGTCATGAACTGAGGTTGTTGTCTATGTTTACTGCACTAAAACTTGTTTAAGTTTGACAAAGGTTTTTACATTGTGCAACATTTATATTTTAAGTCATGTTAGTTGTACATGATTTATACATGTAAAAATGTTTTGATTTTTATAATATAATCGTCTTGAAAGGAAGAGAAGTGTTAAGTATCATCTACCATTTTGTGTATGCCGAAATTTGTCTGATGTGTTCAGCATCGCACACACCTCACTGCTGTGTAACTCTTTTGCCTCTTTCAAATTACGTGAAATTTACCCCCTCACCTCCTCCAACATATAAAATGATTAATAACAGTATTGCTAAGTGAAAATAAGAACAAGATTTGTTAAATATCTAGATTTGTCATCACCTTTTCAATGATTATCTATTTTGTCTTTTGATGCACTATTCCAATAGTTAACTACAACAGCGCTGATAAATAGGCATTGAACATGTTTGCAGATTGTATAATGATTGTGCTTTTTTCTCTGCTTTTTAGTAAAAGTTAATAGTATTTATCTATTCTTCGAAAGATGAAGTGTTAATGCTTGTGGGTTCAGTAACAGATCTCACTCAACCTCACTGGGACTTGGGTATAAGAAAAGACCAAACAAATGTTTCAAAGTTAAGGTGTTCAATGTTTATTAGTTCAATAACCAACCTTGCTCAGCTATATCCCTGTACTTACAAAGAATGGCCATTATACAGGCTTTATTCCATTGAACCTAGCTGTCAGTGAATCCAAAGAAAACCCTTAACCCTCTAGTTCCAGATCTTAGAGTTCTAGACCAACCCTATAACAGGTCCTATCATATTGATTAGGTCCTGTCCTATTGTATATTTTCTAAGGAACAGTTATCCACCAAATGGAAATTGAGGCTTTTAATTGGTATTGATCCCAGACTTCCTGGCTTATCTTTACATCCTTGGACAACAGTGTTGTTAGGTATGAACTTGATCAATCAATATCTGTCTTGTATGAGGGCTGTTCTATACACAAAGACCAAGCAAGAGCCAGTCATCTCTTGGCTCCATATAGAAGATGGAAGACTCAGGGCCTTCGATCATCTTTTACTCAGTTTGATTAAAATGTTACGTGGAGATGTGTTTACTTCATCTCTACTTATTTGCTGGTGATTGTGTTACCATGTCTCTGTTTGTGGTGCGTAGTGTCCTCTTGATTCATATGGGAGGTAATAAACATTGATACATAATTTGACCAGCAGATAGTCTACCTTCTTGCTTTTGCCCTGCCTATGTTTTTACCCATATCAGAATGATGTGGGTCTACATCTCTCTTTCTCTGCTTTTCATGTCAGCATTTTCGTCAACACCTACATGCAAAGTTGAATGAATCAAGCCCATGACATACTGGCCTATACTATACTGTAGACGTACACAAGACAACACTGTTTACAATGTTTCATCCCCTCCTTATCCTACAATGAATTGATTGTCACTAAATCCATCAGGAAGGGATTATTCTGACCTGGCAATCCTAAGAGGGATCAGAGCATGAAAGAGGGGCGAGAGCTTAAGCCCCTCCCCACCTCCCACAGGTGTATGTGATGAATAGAAAGCACCCACAGAAGCTCGCTCCTCACAGGAGATTTATATGGGTGCCCTGTCCAAAAGAGCCAATAGAGATTGAATAGAAGTCAAAGAGGGGTAATATATAGGAGGAGTGGCAGAGGGGTAATACTACCGGTATATAGAACATCGGAGGGGTACAGTGACGGGTCAGTTAGTCAGGGGTCTGATGCTGTACGTGTGTGGATTACTGTAAGCTCTGGTTAATGTTTGAAACTTGGTCCTGGCTACACCTAAACAAACAGTTTGAACTTGACGACTTGGATATATCTACTGCTACATAGGGTGCATCAACTCCAGGCTGTGATAAATGTATCCTACCTGCTTACCTTGTCCTTTGCATCCTCACAGTTCTACCAAAGAGTTCCTTGGCTCTACATTGGATTGAATAATATGGTGTTCTTCGAGGAAAATGCGTCATAATTGGAGCAATATTCATATACCAGTTGGAAGCAAGTCATTTAAAATCAGGATCTCCTAGCATCTCACTGTTTGGAGCTACTTGTACAAGTTTGTGCATAAGGCACCAACCAGAGGGAGTTTTATATGTCATGGACTAGGAAAGCATACCATCATATCTCATATTTTCCTCCACTATTCTTGTTGGAATTTGCTGCAAAAAGGAACATTGTACTTTCGGGCGGTATCTCATAGTTGCAGGATCTTCTACCGTTATGTCATCAGTAATGATGAGCAGGGGACCAGTCTCTGTTCCGTATGGAGGATACAGGCCTTATTATCATCCAGAGGTAGTTCAAGTTTGTTCAGAGTTTTCTGAGCTTGTATCTGTTTGGGACCAGAAGGGTGTCACCTAACTCTCAGATAAAGCCCTTCTGACTCTCAACAGATGAATACTAGCTCCTATCAGTTTTTCCTTATTGAAAGCAACCTTTTTCTTCCATTAACCCAAAAACAACAATATTTTAATTTTCCATCTGGTGCTACCTGTTTCATCTATATCTCACATGTTTTCACTTGGATATCATGACACCACAATCTAGATTAATTATAAATAGCACAAGCCTTTGTTTGGCCATTAAAAAAAAAAATAAAAAAAAAAAAAATATTTGGCCTTAGCATGGACTTCAATCAGAAAAGTTTCATTCTGCAAAATTATTGAATCACAACCAATACTAGACAAGGCTTTAACATAAAAGATTGCAAATTTACAGTTTGTGAACAATTTATATCACAAACATTTCTGGTTTTGGAGTAAATGAGAGCTCTGCACTAAATTTCTGTATGGGGTTTCAATGATTCCTCTATCATACTGCTATTAAGCTGACCACCAAACTGACTGATTCTTCGCCATCATTCAGATTTGTCATCTATTTACCTTTACCACATATACTGGAAGAATGCTGAGACAGCAGTCAAGCTTCCAGGTCTATCTTCTTGTACTCATTCTCTTTAATACCCGGTAATCATTCTCATTACATACGAGGCAGAGGGGCAGGAAGTAGCATCTTGACTGGACAATGGACCATACAATGTCCAGCAGCAAAGCAATTAAAGAAATCAATACGAGTACCTGTTGTTTGGTATGTAGGTCTCATAGGTATGACTCTGATATTAGAATTCATTTGTTCTTAACGCATTTGTATTTCCTTTGCTTTCTTGTTCAGGCCCATGTGGTGGCAGCCTTTGAGCAGAGTCTGTCCAACATGACCAACCGGTTACAGCGCTTGACCTCTACAGCTGACCAGAAGGACGGTGAGCTCCAGGACCTACGGGAGAAGATTGAACAGCTCAAGGTGGCTCACATCAGCAACACTCAGGGACTACTCTCCAATGGCTTGTCCAATGGAGCACTAAACAGTCAGAAGAAATCCAGTAGCAACCTAACAAGGGAAAATACAGGTCAGTTCATATTACTAACTTACTTTACTTTAATACACGATGTTGTAGGTCTAAGCCTGTTCATCGATCCAGGATTCTTCCGTGATTACTGCTGTTTGTGGAGGGAGGAGGTTGTGTAATTAACATATTCATTGCTTTTGATTTGCTTCGACAAGGATAATAACTTTCTGTTCTTGTTAACAGAATAATTTTACTTTACTCTTGTAGTAAGCATTGGAAAATGATATCCCAGTTTTAGCTTGTACACAGTGCATTTCTATTTATATTCCTTTTATTGATTCACTATATACACCTGCAAGGTACCTACATCAGTAGCGGTCGCCTGTACTTATAGCGAAGAAGAAGATTAAGAAGGCCTAAGTTCACAGTCCAGTCTTGTCCACATATCATATACCTGTTCAGTGTATGTATGGGACAGTGAAATAGACAGGTCCAGAAGGGCCATAGGTTTGAATACAAAACCGGGAACACACTAAAAACCTGAAGACATGGGCTATGCCTACCTTGGCTCTTAGTTCAGTAACTTGAAAGTAATCTGCATCAAGTGTTTGAATCTGATATTTATGTTGAGAGCCAGAAGGGTGTTAAATAAAACCTTAATCAATGATATGAGTTAATAATGTCCTATTGGCTCTTAAAGGTATTACAAAGTTTTGGGAAATTTTGAAAGATGGGTGGATAGTGATTCTTTACAATTTTGATATATTTGGATGCCCTTGTGGATATATTAAAAGCACTAGAAATTTTAGCGCCTTAAACACTTCTGGTTTCAAGAAAAATTGAATATAAAGATTTACCGGTGCTCCCGGTAAATTTTGATAAATTTCAAAAAGCTCCTACGGCCGTACAATGGTAGCTGCGACCATGAAAATCTCAGAATATGTAGTTGTGGTATATAATTTCCGAACGGGAATAGCTAAACGGTCGATTTTAGTCAATAAACATTGTTTTATAGCTTAATTAATATCTTGACCTTGAGAGGGAGCTATTCAACATAAAGTGTTTATTATTTACAATTTCATAACTTTAGAGTCGATTTCGACCGCGACAACGATCACTGAATATTGTAGGATCGCACGTGCTTCAGATATGTTCATTTGAACCAAATTCATGACCCCATACCAAAACTTTGTATTACCTTTAACCTTAAGTGAAAAATTGAATTTGAAACCATCCTACAAGATGACATGGTCTAAGCATTGCCTTGATATGAGCATCTTGTGTAGTCAGTCTGTTTTTGTTTGTGGTTCTCTAGTGACTCCCATTTTAGGAAGTCCTTTGTCAATATTTGCCCCCAAAAACAAACTTAGCAACAACTTGAAGAGGACACCTGCTCATGCGAAACAATAAGTTGTGGTCTTCCAAGAGGTCCCCTATTCAACAATGAATGACCATGCAGCAAGATAGCCAGTATCAGAAGGGTCATTTCCATGAACCCAAACAGGCTTGAGCTAGGCTGTGATATAAAACCAATCCCACACTTCTTCTGTTGAGTTTGAATTTACCCATACTTCATTAACCTGAGGGGAGCTAGCAGCACTTGCTTGCTCAAGATCTTTGCATGCTGAAGCTATACAGACAGTATGTCATAGTTTGAGAGCATCTTTACTAACCAATTATAACGCAACGGATGACCGTAATAGTCTGCTATTTGAGGGATATGCACTAGTTTGCTTGGATTATTATATTTCAAGGGAATATACCCCCAAGCATGAGCTAATTGTGGTAGGGTTAGTTTACCTAGTTCAGTATTTGGATGCTGCTGAACCCATTGCCTATGTGGAATGGATAGATCCTGTATTTAATAAGTCTAAAGGAGGGAGAGAAGATCAGTAGTCAACAGGTTAACCTGTGGCTAATGGGGACAGACATATACTCACTCTGCATGTACTAGAACAAACAGTGGCTCACAAACACAAAGGGCGTTTCACAAAGACTAAGATTGACTTTAAGTTAGACTTAACTATGGCAGGACGTTCATGCCACTAGCTGTTTGCTCTCCCCATTTACTGGCATTGGTCTCTCAAGGGACGTACAAATCGTGATCACAAATCTACAGAGTTTATGTTTTTTATAATTCATTATTGAAGGAAAAATATTATCTAAAGATCATAATGGTGAGAGCAATCAGTGGCATGAATGGCCTGCCATAGTTAGTCAAACTGATAGTCGATCTTAGTCTTTGTGAAACACCCCCCTTGTCTCTTTCTTCAAGCTCTTTATGAAGTCATCCAAAATACAGTTAGGGTTAATAGCTATTTGTTCTAGAGTGGTAAACATTGATATTAGGATATGAATATTCATTAGAAGTACTTTGTCAAGGAAAACTTATTAAAAACACCCAGCTTATTGTGTACTTAAAGCACAAAGGTTGCTGGGATTAGTGAAAAGGATGTATGTTGTAGGAGTAATGATTGTAAGAGAGTGAGGTTATTTGTGATTGTTAAAAGGTCATTGTGTAAATACATGTAGTATAACTGCTGAAGGGGTGAATTCTTAAATTCTTTCATGTTGTACAGAAATGTAGGCATGTTGATTTGGTTCAAAGTATGTTTTTACTATAACTGCTAAAGAAGAGAATTCAAGAATCATTAAGTTTGTACTTCATACATGATTTGAAGTCATTTTGCATTTGAAAGTGAACAAAGCATTTGATTGGATACACACATATATTTTATACTGAGAGCCAGAGGGTTATAAACTCACATACTTTTATACAAACTTATTGTCCTTCTTTCTTTCAACCAAAGAAGACAAGTAAATAAGATCCACTTTAGTGTAGACCTGTCTGGCTCATAGACGGACAATAAAATGTAGTGCGAATTACAAATTTGCATGCAAATGGACAAGGACTTTTCATTAAACTGTTACCCCTTTGACAAGATAATAGTGGTTGTCATAATTGATTACGTCTTCAGTTAAAGTAGAGAGACACGGAGGATTTGAAACAGCTAGACTGGCATAATATCGTAATCCTGGCTGAAGAAGAATAAAACCCGGAAATTGGAATCCATTATGAAAGAAGGAGGAGGACTTAATATCCTCTCAACTTTAAGAATGGAATTGTCTGTTAGGAGCCAGAAGGTTGTTAACTCATTATACTCATAGTAGACACCAAGCTACAAACAGACAATACAGTTTGTGTACAAGAGAGGCATTAATTTCTTCTTAATTGGCTAATTATTATTGAAACCAACCTAGTAAGCTGGAACCTTAGTTGTAAAAGAATTAAACTAGAAATTGGAATTTGCTTTGTATGAGGGAAGATGACTTGTTATCCTCTTGATTAGGTTATTGTGAGAATTAATGAGATGACTGTCTTTCTGACCCATTCCATTCCATTAATCTCTCTCCCTATCCCCTCCCTTCCTTCCCGCTATCTCTCTCTCTCTCTCTCTCTCTCTGTCTACTCTCCCTCCCTTTCTCCCTCTCTCCCTCCCTTCCTCCCCCTCTCCCTCCCTCTCTCCCTCCCTTCCTCCCTCCCTTCCTCCCTCTCTCCCTTCCTTCCTCCCCCTTCCTTCCTCCCCCTTCCTCCCCCTTCCTCTCCCTTCCTCTTTCTCTCCCTTCCTCTTTCTCTCCCTCTCCCTCTCCCTCTCCCTCTCTCTCTCTCTCTCTCTCTTGTTCCACCCTAACGCACTTGACAATGTAAAATTCATGTCTTCTAAGTGATTAAGATCGGTATCGGGGGGGGGGGGGGGGCCCACCAGTTTTGTTAGACCCCTAGATCAGCATCTAGGGGCTAGCTGGGGCTGTATGTGTGACATCAGAGATATATCTAGTACTGGCTGAAGAGGGTAGTAATTGATAATTAGAGTGGCTCTGTGGATGTTAATTAGAGGTGATCCATTGTATTAAATGTTCAAGTGGTATTAGTTGAATTACCCTATCAACTGCTTATAGTGTTAGATACGTTATTGACAACCTTGGTGCCACCATATGTCTTCTCCAGATTGGAGAAGACCTATACCAGGCCTATTTGTTTGTTTTTTATTTGGGAATGCATGTGTCATTGTGTGAAAGTAAAGAGATTTTAAGCAGAAGTACTCAGTCTAATTTATAAACTGTAACAGGATGAATTTACATGTAACCTTATAGGTGCAGGTAAACAATTTAGAAAGCAATTTTGTTTATAACATTCATAACCTAGTTTTACCTGAAGACAATATATCCTTTACTTTTGTAAGATATGTGTGTATCTTTTTTCACACAACAAAGGATGTGCATATAATCTAAAAACAAGCCATTTAGTGAATTTTACTTGTTCATCATACTTTTGCCTTTTCTTTGATATTTTTAAGCAACATTAGTAATACTATTTCAAGACTAGAGCTGGAACACCAAACAAAGAAATACCTCAAAAGAAACTTGAACACTAGTTTGATTTAGTTAACCTTTCCAAGGTGAGCAGTCTTGATTGATTAGAGGGTTAATTTTTGACCAGGGGGTTCTGAGACCCCATGAACTTTCAAGGCACCCTCACATGCTCACCTCTTTGCACCCCTACAGGGGTTGCATTACCCCCTTTATACCATGCCCACCCCCACATGGGTGTCTGCCCTCACCCCCTTTGTACCATGCTCACCCCATACAGGGGTGCTCATGGGGATTTATGTTACCTTGATATGTAAAGCTTCATGGTACAACCAAAAGATTAGCCTATTATTGTCTTAGTCTGACTTTCTAGGCCTGCAATAATTATACACCATGCTCTAGTAGCAATTCCTCTGCAAACTATTTCTGACTTTATATAAATACTACACCATGGACCTCCATGCTTATACACCAACCAAATTCTCAGCTTTGATCTCCTGACCCAAGATAGCGCTAAGGCCAAATAAAAAAACAAAAACATGTTTTTATGAAAATTACGAAGGAGGAGGCCCTTTTTTCTTTCTTTTTCTTCTTCAAAATAGCCGCTCAAAATGGCCGCTCGGTACATTTTCCCTGACAGTCGGGCTATTTTTCAAGATGGCCGCCGACATTTAAAAAATAATCAGAAATCGATCTGTTTTAGCAAATACCGGTAGTTTACTTGACTTTCATGTGTAGACATCAATATATATTTACATATCAAAGGGAAACTAGTACAAATCTTACAGGGAATTCATATGACGTACATGCCTAAATTTAGCAGTATTGTTATTGGATTAAATATTATGCATGGTAAGGTTTAGGGTGATATTAAAGTTTTAGGGTAATATTAAAGATTTGAAAGTTCAGAGAACGGACCAAAGATGAAGACTACCATTATTTACAGGGGTGCAACATTGCACCCTATGAGTCATCAGTCAATGCCTGGTAGAGGGCAACTTTTGCACCCCTCTTTTGGTGTTGTTTTGGGATCACCAAGTCCCTGGTAATTTGTGATGTTGTCAAGAGTTGACATTCTGAAATGCAGAACTTGTGAGAATGTAAGTTTCTTCTGATCATGAACCTGAAAGGCCAATATGACGCCAGGAGTTACAACATATAACAACTAACATCATGCTTTGGTAAATATATTGATCTCTTTTACTAGTTCTGTTACAGTTTCATGTATCTGCATATGTACCAGGCATTTAATAATACCGGTACTGAGCTGAAGCTTGATTCAGTGTTTACTATTGTTTAGGAGAATGGAAGGGGAGGAGGGAGGGGAGGGGGGGAGGGGGGTCTGACATTTGCTCCAGGCATAAATTTATCTGGTCTTTTATTTTGTCAAAGGTATAGAAGTAGATTTCAGGTCACAATTGTCATTTAGGCTATGTTTAGGATTCAGGTTAGGTAAAATATTTGGTTGGTTGATTTTAGGGATTTGGTTAGTGTAGGAAATCGACTGTGGCTACATGTATATAAATCATAATATGACACAACTCAAATTGACTTATAACCTTTGTACTACATTACCAATATGTTTCCAAACATTATCACAGCTGAGTGAGCCTATATCTGTGATGTGGTTCATTATTATTTGTCTATCTTTATAAGAACAGTGTTTAATATGGTATCAAACTTCACAACAAGCCCAGTTAAAAATATAAGACTTCATACAGCTGTATGTAACCTGCACAATGTGGAAATTATACAATATGCTTAAGACCTGGTTTTGTATCAAAGACTGGTGAAGAATTGGACATATTTGAACATTTATCATTAGAGAATTATGAAAATTTCTTGAATATTGCATGATATGTGATTTATTATGCAGTTAACTTTTCAAGGAAATAGTCTCAATTGAAACAGAAATGTGCATTAAATATGTTTAATAAATTCATTTATTTAATTCATTAGAGAAAATTGGAATATGTTCTAATCAATTATAGAAATCTTAAATGTCATAACATTAAATTGCTTTATTCATTTAATTTTACATTATTCTTATTTTCTTTACATATTGTAGGTCCTTGACAAGTAATAACAAATATGGATAGGTTTATCAATCAAATATGTATTCATTCTCTCTCTCTCTCTCTCTCTCTCTTTCTCTCTCTCTCTCTCTCTCTCTTTCTCTCTCTCTCTCTTTCTTTCTCTGTCTGTCTCTCTCTTTATCTCTCTCTCTCTCTCTCTCTCTCCCTCCCTCTCACCCTCCCACTTTCCTCTCTCCCTCCCCTTCCCTCTCTCCCTCCCCCTTCCCTCTCTTCCCATCTCTCTCCTCATCTCTCTCCTCACTTCACTCTTTCTCTCTTAATTCTTCTCCACCCCTCCTCTCTTTTTTCTCTCCCCATTTTGCCTCTAAAAGATAAAAGCTAAAAGGAAAGAAACAACACTGGTACAAGTACCTTTGTAACTTTCTAGCGGTGTGAAACCCCAAAACATGCTCTGCTGAATGCCAGAAGGGCATTAAGTCATACCCTTTAAATAGTGTTATTACCCTTCTAAGTTGTAGCTCTTAGTAGATCCTAACACAACTAGCTCAAAGGTGAACTGCACAATAGTGCCTCTGAAAGCCTACCTGCCCTATTTTCACCTTTGTTTATATTTGATGTTTAATTATTGTCTACTCGCCGGCTCTGTTCCAACATTGGATATTGAGCTTTGACTAACCGTTGAAAGTGCAGTCATTGCATGGGTAGTGAATATTGGCTGTACAATCAATGGATCCTTGAGTTTGGTGTGTCGTCATCATTCTCCATAGATCAGCATATTAACAATTCTCTTTTGAGTTAGGGTTTGGAGATCTTGCCGTCATGTCTCTCAGAAAAGTCTTGAACTTTAGGGGTTAAACCAGAGTTCTGATGTTGTTCCTCGTAATTGATGAATGTAACCATGGATTTGCCTTGCCAGGTTTTAAACTAGGATTAACGGTACGTAACAGTATAAGACTATTCTTTGCTCTGCATGTAGAAACTCTATAGCCAACAGTTTGTGCGTTGACGTATACTGCAGTCATGAAATCTTCAAGCTTGTGCCAAGGATCAAGCAGTAGTTCTATGGCTAGGATGTATTAGAGATTGGTATTGGCACATAAAATGTTTCTGCGGTAGTGAGAGATGATCAGAGATCTTCAGATTTAAATTTGCCTATACAGTATATATAGTTGACAGATATTATGACTATGAACTATGGCAGAAGTGGCACTTAGGAATTTTGTTTTGCAGTATTTTAGTGGACTTCCAATTGCTTTTGTATCATGTATAAAACATTGGTAACTGGATGGAGCCTATCCTATTTAAAGTATATGTATTGCTTCAATATGAGTGGATATTCTTCAGAATCATGGCAAGATTATTCAGCTTATTTATAAACCAAAATCATGGCTTATTAAACTGTCTGTTGAAAGCCAGCAGATATAGGGCATTAATTGATTTTATTTTGTATAAAGTATCTGAATAAATGCCCATAAGTCTCTCAACACATGAATCCAAGTATTTCCTCAAAGTTATGTAATTTAATAATTTTAGAGACAGCATTTTATATGTTCAAAATGTTCACTAGAAAAATTCTTTACATAATCTTCTAATGTCATAACCATTTTCTCTCAGAACTTGATAAAATTGACTTGCTGCCGATCTAAATTCTAAACCTCGTCATATCTCACGTCATATAGCAGGGTTATATTTGGTAACTCATGATACCTAATGCCTGACCTACTGTGAAGTCTAGTCCCATGCATAATGCTTTGTGTTGGCAGAGCTAGGTGGTGAATTTGTAATGAGGGCAAACAGCTTGCGCAAGTGGGCATGCATTTATGAGGAGCAGCAGAAAGAGATATGATATGAATAGTTGATTTGGAGATCTAAAGAGATGGATAATGTATGCCATACTCTGGCTTTGTGGCTTCTTGCTCTCTGTCAGCAGACCATGGCATCCAGACACACTGTACAGTATGTTTGGAGTCTGGAGAGCATTAACTATTAAATGTACTATGACCCATTTGCAGGCCAACAAAATAAATAGGTTCAATTCCAACTGCATTTGAGAGATAATATTAATTTAGAACTACCCTCAAAACGAAAGGGCTTGAAAATGTCTTGTCGTGGGAAAATAACAAACGTTAGTTTTCAAATTTAATTTAGGGATTGCAGTCCTTTTATGAAATAGGCCTAGTCTGATTTTCAGACCCTTGTACCGAATGGTCATACGTTTTGTATTGCGCAAAGATTCAATTAGTTTAATTGGGCCATTACAAGAAGTGGGTTATTGGTGTACAAAAATGTATGTTGTTTCCAAAGAAAAAAAGAAGTTGGTCAGTCACCTAATAGTGTATGACAGTGAAGTCTACAAAGTAACCAGGTTTCCTTGCATAATTTGAAAATTAGGACACTGCTTACGCTTAAATTTCACAGATAGGACATACCTGAGATATTCATAATTCCTGCAAAGTTCTACAGAATTTGATGTTGGCTGCAAAGATACACTACTTTTAATGCCTTTCTGGCTCCATACAGGCAATACAATATAACCTTTAAACTCATATTAACAAAAGATAGGAGAGATCATGTAATATAGAATAGACTCTCAAAAACATCTCTCGGATTCAAGGAAAGAAAAATTGAATGGCCCGGTACCTAAGAGGTAGGGAGATTAAATGTCTTGTAATGACTTTTTAGAAGGTTTCTTTACCCGGACATGCATGCACATACCCTTTATTATAGTCAAGGGAGAAGGAAACCATTTTGGTATTCACCGCCACGCTTTGTAACGGAGGCCTCGGCTCAATGTTTACGATCAGGGAATTCAATATGAGTGCGAGGATACGACTTGTATGTCTCGTAATTACCTCCTCTTAAAAGGAAAAATATTGGATGGCTTGAAAATGTACTTTTGCCTTTCCTGGATCTCTCTGTATTGTTTATGTATATCTGAAAGTCTCTCATTGTTCCGTTACATTGAGAGGTTACTGACATTACATGGTTAAAAGGTTACCAAAGAGATGCCTGGATAAAGTGATGCAGTTGTTCCATATCATCATATAGAAAGGTTTAACTATTGGAGTCCTTTTTTCCCCTTGATCTCATTCTGTTTTAATTTGTTTACTTCTTTGTTTTTGTTTGTTATTATCTGCTCCCTTTTTTTAGATAATATTTTGTTATCCACAGATATATATTGGATTGAAATGGAATATTATATACGGCACTATATTTTTCTACACACCATTTACCGTATGTGCAGTGTGTTCTATTTTTCTTATTTTATATCAATCATCATATTTAGCATTTTTCATGCTCAGACAGTATTGAAAAGTCTCACACACTCTATTAAATTAAGAATATCAGTTTGTATAATCAATAAGTTTGAAAAAGAATAGTATGTTAATTGTTTCCAACACAGAAGTAAACGGAACAAAATATATTTTCACCCCTTCATTGTGAAGAAAAAAATCATGCTTAATGTTAAGAAAGTTACAGAATAAACAAAAGTAATGTTATTTCTAAATAATGTTTTGTTTTGTTTCAGGTTCCGAACGTCGTATGACCCGTCAGATGTCAACTGATTCTATGTCCTCATTAGCCAGTATGACAAGCATGTCTAGCGTAGGATCAGCAGTTACAGACACTGAGATGCTAGAATCCAAGAAAAAGAAGAAGAAAAATTGGGTAAGTTTTTACCAATGATCTCCCAGTTTCTTACTTAAGGAAAAATCCACTCTTTCTTACCTAAAGGGAAAATCCATCGAGTTGGCCGAAACAAAAGCATTAAGATGAGAGACACAGATCAGTGTTTGAGGAAAATATTAAGATGCCAATGTTTGATGAAACTTGATTATAAATCGTGCATGTTGGATCAAAATGGTTAAAACAGATCGATAGCAAAGTTTTCTTTGAAATATATTTTAGGATTAGAATAAATCTATAAATATAATCTGTGGAAGTCAATTTTGTTCTTCCCGATGTCCTTTATATAAACTTGAATATATACCTGTAAAGGTTCCATGAATGATTATGTGATCGGGTAGACATGGCTTAAATCAAAATTAATTTATCTTATAAGAAATATTTAAAATGACTAAAGTCAGGAATTAATCTAAACATATTTAATTTCTTGTTTGTCCTCCTACCTTTTAAAGACGTCCCAGTCGGGTGATAAGGTAATGAGTCAACTTGTAATGATGTTTTTGGTTTTCATTATTTATTGAAATGTGCATGTCGTTTCTAAACTTTATTTGTAGTTTAATATTAACCCTGGTTGGGTTTTAGACTATATAGTTTGACATTTCCAATATTTTTTGTTTGTTTGTTTATTTGTGTGTTCTATAAGTTTGTCTGTTTGGCGCTGAAAGGTTTTATCTCATACCGATTTGATACGAGTTCTGCCTTTCTAGTTTTTAGCAGACATTTTGTTTTTCTTTATTCAAAGTGTTCTGTATCGATTACCTGCCGACACACATACATGAACATTGTATACTAGAACCACAATTTGTTGTGTGTTTCTTGCATCAGTTCCATGTATTGTTTGTAGCCATTTTATTTAACACTTCTAGATTTGACAATATGACAAAAGAGTCCTGTTTAGCATCAAGATAAATATTCTCTTAATATAGAATAAGAGGTTCTATCAGACATTTAAGGGCATTTTCAACACACAGTACAGCCAGAAAAATAACAAAACACAAACATTTGTTATGCTATTTATTGTTTTGCTTGAAGCTTTCCAGTTTGATTTTTCATACACTTTCAGCAAGATAATCACAATTCAAGCACTTTTATTTTGTTCAGAATTTTATTTTATTTTTTAGATTTAAAAGCACTTTTACTAATTCCATATAGATAACATGAATTTGTTTTAATAGATAGGTTTTAAGTTGCCTGTTCACCATTTCCAGTGTTATTCTATATGACTATATTGTATTTAGAAGTTGCAAGCGGTAGAGCTTTGATTTGTATGATTTATTACTTTTAGAACATGTGTAGTAGAATGAAATCATTCAAGTTACACTCATAAAAATGCAGACACATAACTGTACATGTACAGGTGTAGGTGTTTTTTCAATAGTATATTATAAGTTAGTTTGAGCGTGTTTTTCTTTCCTTAATCATTGTGTAAATTCATGTATTTTGTTGTGACATACATTTATTGTTCTAGTAGTTCAACTTATTTAGAGTTTGACTGTTTGGTAGCTTTTGTTTTTATTAAGCATGTAGACTTATTCGTTCTTTTAAAAAGGTGATAAAGTTTCTGAAGGGCATGAAATTTGATTGAATTTTACAAAACAAATACTTTTTACACCCTAGCAATATTTGAAATTATTATTCATGTAAAACTAAGTACATCGAAAACAAAATAAATATTTGGTCAAATGTTATTTAAATGTAGGGTCTATAGTATCAAACACAATACTTGCATTTATTTTATTCCCTAATTTCAAGTTAACTTTAACAAATATTTTGTTCGACAAAATTACATTATCTTCATAGTAATAGGGTACTGAGACTGATCTAAATAATACTATTTTAATTAGTCTGAATATTTGATTATTTATTTTGCTCGAAGTTCAGTATTTTTGTGACTTTACATTCAAGAGATAAACTAGTTTAGGAAATGTTACATACTATACTAATATACTTAGATTGTGATAAATGTAAATAAGAATGTAAGGTTGGGAGTTTTTGCCTAATTTCAATCGCCTAGTCCTCTCTCTGTGTCGTGCTTCATATTGTACGGATGATTCTGAGGGCTGTAATGTGCACAGGTCATCAGGACCATCACATGAAAACAAATGATATTTTTTATGCTAATTAGTTTAAGTGCTGTGAAACAGTTCAACATTTCAGTTGATTTCTTCGCCTTTGTGCATGGTCACTCGTTTGCCACTCATGCAAGTTTTCACAATACAATAGGCACCGATTGACAGAAGGATTGCTTTGTGCAACCCAATATCTTTGCAGTCCTGATTAGCGCCATGAAAACCCTTTTAACACTGGTGTACTGTAGATTAATCTTGCCCTGGAAACAGTTCAACAAGTCTTTAGTATATGATGAATGCAGTATGTCATATCAAGGACTGATGCAAGAGCACTATATGAATGAACTTAGTGTATTATTAATATGATATTACCCTACTCTGAACTTGTCATCTCTTCTTTGTTTTATAGATCCGAAGTTCATTCCGTGCTGCTTTCACACGTAAGAAGAAGATGAGTGGAACGACAACAGACACGGAAGATTGTGAGAGTAACATCTCATTATCTAACGGCAGTATCCCTGGCAACGGCCAACTCAAAACATCCGCTTCCACGTCCGCGTAAGTATCTCCTGGATGCTTGGTGGTCCAGTATGTTTTCTAGAGATATACACAGTACCGTAGGTTTAGGGTTGCAGTTGGGTTTGATGTTAGGTTTAGGGTTGCAGTTGGGTTTGATGTTAGGTTTAGGGTTGGAGTTGGGTGTGATGTTAGGTTTAGGGTTGCAGTTGGGTTTGATGTTAGGTTTAGGGTTGGAGTTGGGTTTGATGTTAGGTTTAGGGTTGCAGTTGGGTTTGATGTTAGGTTTAGGGTTGCAGTTGGGTTTGATGTTAGGTCTAGGGTTGCAGTTGGGTTTGATGTTAGGTTTAGGGTTGCAGTTGGGTTTGATGTTAGGTTTTGGGTTGCAGTTGGGTTTGATGTTAGGTTTAGGGCTGCAGTTGGGTTTGATGTTAGGTTTTGGGTTGCAGTTGGGTTTGATGTTAGGTTTTGGGTTGCAGTTGGGTTTGATGTTATTCAATTCAATATTATTCAATTTAACCAACAGTTGATATAAAAGGTCTAGCATTTATCTCATTTACTTTGACATGTACATTTTACTTGTATCCTTTGTTGTATGTGTCTCTTTGTAGGATATATGACTCTCCCGAGAGTAAGGAAATGATCACTGATCTGAAGAAGCAGCTCAGAGACAAGGAGAGTAAATTAACAGATGTCAAATTAGAGGCCTTGAGTTCACAACACCAGTTAGACCAGCTTAAAGAAGCTATGAATAAAATGAAGGTATGATAATGTTGGTGGTGGTGATAATGGTCAATGATGATGATGATGATGATTAAGATACTAGAGGCCTTGATAGCGATAATAGTGATGATGAAGATGATGGTAAAAATGAGTATAATGAAGATACTTCTGATGATGGTAGTTGGGTGGTTGCACTGGTGATAACAAGATCTTGGTGATGATCATGGCAATGATGGTAATGATGACAATGATGGTGGTTGGTTATGATGATGATAATGATGATAACAATAATAATGATGCTGAAAGGGTGTTAATTCAGCTGATAATATTACTTGATTTAATAAATGTACTTACATATATGACAAATTTCAGTTTCACATAGAAATTCCTCTTTCTTCTACTGTAAAAGATTTAACTTTAATACACGTTTACCTTACTACCTTCACAGAATGAGATGAGTGTATTAAAGCAAGAGAACGAGAGGTTACAGAGACAGGTGACATCAAGGAGATCATTGGAAGCCAGCTCTTCTCAGGCTTCTCTAAACTCTCTAGGCTCCTCAAAGAGACTCAGTAGAGATTCACTTGGTAAGTCTCTAAACTCTTAAAAGACATACGCATAATGGTTTCTATATGCATTGCATTGTAACATTTTGAACCCATATAACTAGGGAATTATCAGTTGTTGCACGTACCAACATTTCATGCAGCAGTGAAATTCAGTGTGCCACCAAAACACAGAAAGTGTTCTGTCACCATTTAAATTCAGAATTTATATTGATGGATTTTACTTCTAAGTGTTAGGAGTGGGTTATTTGAAGTGGGTGGAGGATGTGCACATTGCATGTAAAACCTGCTAGTCATAAAGGTGAAGTTCACTCACTGTAAATGATAATGATTCTATCACCTTGGATTAGATGATATCAAAAGTGGTATATTGAGCTGTCACATTTAACAATTATCCCTTTGTGTTCCAGAAGTGTATTTTTATGCCACTGCATTTTACGAAGCTTCCTAACTTTCCTCTCTTTGCTATAGATCACATACATGTATGTTTTCAATCTTTTTTTCCTTCCTGATTTTCAGATCGCCACAGATTAAGTACCCATTCAGACCATGGTAGTTTGGATATCTTACTTGACGATAACTCTGGAATGACTAGTAATAGTAAGAGGATTGTCGTCACAGTAGCGCTGGGTGGCCTCCAGGACCCCTTGACTCAACCTACAGTAAGTTCAAACCTTCCAAGTTCAGTCAGGTGAAATTTTGATAAAGAAATGGCTTGCTCACAAAGTTTATTCCGAGGGTAGTTTCATAAGTTTTATTGGAGGCAGGGGCGAATACAAGATTTGGGAAAAGAAGGGGGAAATAAATTTGTCGTCATATTTGGGGGGGGGGGGGTGACTTCCAGTAAAAAAAGTAATTACTCAGAAAGGGGGTACAATCTTGGAGTTGTGTCTTTAAGGTATACCACTTGAACTACAAAGGGGAGGGGGGGGGTACATGGGATGGATGTTCCAAACCGATTCTGCCAGTGATTGAATGTAACTAAGAAGTCAAAATAAGTAAAAAGTAAAAGAATAGGTGATCTGTTATTGCATAATCTTTCTCTTTTACAGACGGTGTCAATGCCTGTTCATGAGGTTCTGATTGGTACTATAGGGATCAGCAGCAAGACAAACTGGGATACGTTAGACAGTGTGGTGAGGAGAATATTCAAGGTAAGTCTTCCTCCTCTTCTGGTTTGATGGGAAGCCTCCTATTTGCACACCTAGGATTTAACATGAAATTGAATGACAAGTATACTTTTCTCAATATTTTGTGTTTGTTGCAGGTTTTAATTTAGCAGGTTTCAGCACTTACACTTGTGCACAAATAAGGGTATGTGGAGATATAGGTACTCTTGCCATACTATGTACTCCTCATATCACTGCATGAAACTCTCTTGAAGTACTTGTATTGATTGTACATTCTCTCTCTCTCTCTCTCTCTCTCTCTCTCTCTCTCTCTCTCTCTCTCTCTCTCTCGCTCTCTCTCTTTCTGTCACACTCATCAGGAATATGTGCTAAGGATCGACCCCGTGACAAACCTTGGTCTAAGCTCAGAGAGCATCATGTGCTATGTAGTAGGTGAGATCATGAGGACCAAGGAATCAGAATCACCAGAGCTTCTACCTTGTGGATATCTTGTCGGAGAAAATATTTCCATCAGGATATTTGTCAAAGGTAAATTACTTAACTTGTTTATCCCCCTGTCACAGCAAGGAGACCGACACCAGACCGACAACAGACCGACACCAGACAGATTATTAGTCCTTAAAATATGCCACATGTAACACTTTGCCCAAACTTGCTCCCCACTCATATTCTTTTAGCAAATGTTGCTTAACATAATTTGCAGGATAATAATGCAGGATTGGAATCTTGAAAGTAAATTGTCAACATATTGGTAGATGAACTTTGTTTTTTTTAATTTTCTCTCATACTAGATTAAGTTATTTTGTTTACTTGTGTAATACTTAAAGGCAGAATTAAACAATGACTGTAAGTTTTAACACTTTATTTTCAATGTTTAGATCATCTACAGAACAGCTGTGACTCCCTGGTATTCGAGACTCTTATCCCGAAGCCCATCATGCAGCGCTACGTTTCCCTCCTCATGGAACATAGACGCATCATTATGTGTGGCCCCAGCGGGACAGGCAAGACGTACCTAGCACAGAAACTAGCAGAGTACATCGTCCACAGGTATGTAGGGGGGCATCTAACACCCCTTCACAACAGAATTTGTGTGTTTGATGTAATGTCCTGTCATGCTATCCCTTACTGGCAAGGTTTGCTGCATGGGCTAGATGGGTGAAATGGGTCCAAATTTGGAGTCCGTTTGGGGAGGGGGAGGGGTGCTGGGGTTAAAATTGACAACTAAGGTCAGACTGTTAGTGAGATAGTCTAATCTACACTGACTTTTCAGGTGAAAAATCTTACAGCTAAAATGGGGATGACTAGTTTGTACATGCTCCTAGCCTATACAGTTGTGTAACATTAGTTCTAAACTACAAATGCGCTGTGCATACATAGCTCTAAAGATTATACTATTACTTAAGATGAATGTCTCTCTTACACATCTCATATTTAGTTTTTGACTTATTCTCGTTTGTTACATTTTTTTCTCTTGTAGGTTAGGGAAGGATGTGACAACAGAGTCTATTAATACATATAACGTTGATCATAAATCTGGAAAGGAACTCAAGCAATATTTATCATCGATAGCAGAACAGTGTGAAGCAGGGTAAGTTTGACAACTCTTTGATTGCTTTCTTCACCTCTCTGCATTGTCGCTCATTTGGCAATCATGCCATTTTGAACAAAACCGTAGTCAACAATTGTCTAAAGGATTTAATGTCTCCAACACGATGGCTTTGCAATGTTACCCTTCCCATTTGTGAGTAGCTTTGTGACAACCCTTTTAACGTTGGTATAGATTAATCTTGCACTTGAAAACATATTAATAATTGCAACTTTTGGTATACCCCTCCAATGATAAATACAATATGGCAGAGAGATTCTGTGTGGCATATTAAGATGTATTGATGTTATTTCAAGACAATACGTTATTTCGTGCAATTGTTTTAGTTGAGCCTTCTGATTGGCCAGTTATTTCATGAAGATTCAAATCGCTTCCTCCTACAGAGACTGTATTTGGGAGGGGGTATTTCAGATCATCATGATTTTACCTATGCCCACCTAGACATACGCATGTCACATTTATCTCTCTCAATATGATGTGTGTGAGGCTCAACTTTTAACCCTGGACTGAGTACCACATTGCTTGGAGTATACGTGTACACTGAATTTTAATGTTTTGTATTTTCCACATTTGTCATTTATGTTATGGGTCCACCCACTTCCCACAAGCGGCTTTATCGGGTGCTAATGATCCAGTACACTTCTCAATGTATACATATTGTATGTAATTTGTTATGAAATAATAATTGAATTGAATTGAATGTCGGACACATCCTGTTTGTTTAAATGGTTGACGAAAGCGAGGAAAGAGATAATGATTTGATAATTGCTTATTGTTACTCACAGTGGCAGTGAGATGCCTCAGGTGGTGATCCTAGATAACCTACATCATGCTGGTGCCCTGGGGGATATCTTCAATGGATTCATCAAGTACCAGAAGTGCCCCTACATCATCGGCACCATGAACCAAGCAACATGTTCATCAACAAACCTACAACTCCATCACAACTTCAGGTGAGTGCATGGACAGAGTTTTCTTTATATTAGATACTAAGCCATCTGTTAGGATCTACAAAGATGCATGCTCTGTGTAACATGAATGCCCTATGACTCCTAAACGGATAAAATGTATCATGAACTTGAGACATAATGTATCTTATCTTTTGTTGGTGGGATTGGATATCGAAGAAAAGGAAAGAAAAAATATTAGAGGATATAAACGGTTGTTTAATAATGTTAAAGTTGTAAGTCAAACTTGCCCATCTGTTCATAGAGGTTTTAGTATCAAATGGAACAAAAATAAGAAAGTAGACAAATCAATATTCTGCACACTTTCATACATTCATCCTATTACATGTCTAGGGTCCTTCTTCCTTCTTATATTTCTTGATCCTCATGTGTTTGTTTGATTTGATTTTTTCTGACATGTTTGTTTTTCATTTGTTTACTCCAATCTTACTCTTTGTGATTGAATGTAGATGGGTGCTATGTGCAAACCATATGGAGCCTGTCAAGGGCTTCTTGGGACGCTACCTCCGTAGGAAGCTGGTGGAGTACGAGATCAGCCACAACGCTCGTAACAATGACCTGATCAAGATGGTTGACTGGATGCCCAAGGTCTGGCTCCATCTCAACAAGTTCCTGGAGACCCACAGTTCTTCGGATGTGACCATCGGACCAAGGTTGTTCTTGTCCTGTCCCATCGATCTAGCTGGTTCTCAGGTCTGGTTCACAGACTTGTGGAACTACTCCATCGTGCCCTACCTTCTAGAGGCTGTCAGGGAAGGCCTACAGGTGAGTTCTTTCAACATTCACCAGTGAGTCAATGAAGCATAGCAATAGGTTGCATCCCACCTAGGTGTACAGTTGACTTCTTTGAATAATCTGCAGTAAGATAATAAAGCATAATGATAGATATAGGTTAAACTCTAGAAAAGACTGTCAAGGGAGGGGTAAAGGCAAGTTCTTTGAAGAGTCATCAGTAAGTTAGAGTGGTAAATTGCACCAAGCTGCCAAGGGTTTTGTTATTGTCTAAAGTTCCTGGAGAATTTTGGGTTATATTGCTACATTGTGGGGGGGGGGGTTCAGCTCATTTTACAATGATAATGACTGATACGGTTGATTGATTGATGGTACATTCTGAAACGAAAGATATGATCCATGCACCCTTCATTTACCGATCCTATCTCCACGTCTTTCAACAGCTGTATGGCCGCAAAGCATCATGGGAAGACCCTGCTGAGTGGGTGATTGACAGCTATCCTTGGATGGCAAGCTCCTCCCAGGATTGGCCATCCCTTCTCAGGTTACGACCAGAGGATGTGGGCTTTGATGGCTACAGCATGCACTCTGGGATCAAGGGGTCAACACAAGGTCAGCAAGGTCAAGGAGAGGTCGAAGGTGATCCATTGGTGAGTAAAATTATCTTCTGAATCTATTTAGAATTGATTCTGGGTTCTTGTGAAATCAATTTGATTTGAAATGATGATGTTAAAGATGTTGAAAATCCGATGAACATATAACTTTATATCAATAGAAAACTGAATGAGCATAAAAAACAAATATGTAAGAATAACAAATATTGTCCCTTTTTAGTGTTGCACTAAAGTTTGTATCTGCAAAAAGAAAATAGTGATAATTATAATAAGGAAATATATATGTGTATTTTGTTTACATGCACACATATATTTACACATGTATATCCAGATCGAGGACTACTGAATGATTTTTGTACTAAATCATTATTTTCTTAATGAATTTAGTCATAAATTTGCTTTCAAGAATCTGTATGCTTTAATAATTTTCATCAATGCAAGGCAAAATCACCTCTGGTTTTTGAGTGACAAACACTGTATGGGAATTGAAATTCATTTTCCACATTGTTTTCCTTCCATCTAATCCCTCCACCTCTCTCTACCCTGCCCACCCCTATTCTCCAAACAGTTAAGCATGCTCATGCATCTACAGGAGGCATCAGGCTATTCAAGCCCACGTAGTTGTGAGAGCCCTACCATTTAGCACACAGGGTAGGTCCCTATGTTTGCAGGGACTGATTTGATGTTTTAAATAGTTGATGTGTTAACCCATAGCAGTTTAGTGTCTCATCTATTGATCTACAATGCTCTGAATTACAAATTTACACGAGCAGAAAGTGGATGGTATTGTTTGTACATATTGATTCATTTGATATACAATTTAATATTAACTATGGAAAAGTGGAATATACAACAAATAATTGCTAATTTGAAGAGGAGATGATTATTAATGTGTACCTTTACAAAACTCTAAACTGCTGTGGGTTCAAAGGGAAGTCTTCAAAGATATGAAATTTGGTCCATTAACAGAAGGAAAAATGAGAGAAACTAACCAATCAATGTACTATCAGAGTGGACTTCCCTTATAAGCATTGCTGCACTGTATTTGATGTATATAGTTTATCCAAGAGTGTGCATGGAGTTGTGTAGTCAGTGTTGAAAAAAATGTTTCATTTTGTTATGAAATGATTTTTGTTCTCGCTCTGTGGCTATGTTTGCTGATCTGTGAATCAGTATTCCATTCAGCACTTTTATTAACTCCTGGGGGGTGTTTCACAAAGACTAAGATCGACTTTAAGTTGAACTTAACTATGGCAGGCCGTTCATGCCACCATGCCACTATTTTCTCCCATCATTTACTGGCATTGCTTTCTCAAGGGACGTACCAATCGTGGTCACAAATCTACAGAATTTACATTTTTGGTAGTTTATTATTGTAGGAAAAAAAAACACCAAAAGACCAATGGTAAGAGCAACTAGTGGCATGAACAGCCTGCCTTAGTTAGGTCCAACTTAAAGTCGATCTTAGTCTTTGTGAAACACTCCCCTGTACGAGTAGAGTGTAGATGTACTTTAACTAGTCTTCTAGCTGTCTGGTGTTTGTTCAAACCTGATTTAGTGCCTTCTCTATTCAGTGCCCCTTTTTCTCTCCCTGCACGTTTTTGTCTTCTTTTTTTCTTTCTATGATTTATTAATGTTATTCTACATGTATCTTGGTATGTAAGGAGTGCCCAATCATGTTCAGATAGATGTTCACTTAATTTATTATATTTGGTTCCTAATGTTATTGATTTTTGACCTGTATTTTAATTCCTCTGAGGAGATTGATGTACCAGGTTATATACGATAAAAACCAATGAACACTTCTGGCCTCCTTGGGTGTCATCTTGTTTACATCCTGCCTTTATGAAAAAAAGGAAGAAGCAGGCCCTTTTTTTCCCACTTCAAAATGGCCGCTCTGCACATTTCCAAAACGTGCGTGCAACTGGTCTATTTTTTCAAGATAGTGGCCAGCTTTTGTTTTATTCAAAACAAATTCTGAAAAACGATAATTTAGGCAGTATGTTTGATCCTTTTTTATTTTTATTTTTTAATTTTTAATTTTAAGCAGGCCGCCTCAAAAAAAGAAAGCTGGCGGGACGCTAAACATGTTTTTGTTTTGTTTTGCCTATTTGTTTTAGTTCTCTGTAACAGTAATATGGTGTTGAATTTGTGAATTCAGTGATGTGTATTGTGTATGGTAATTGTTTGTGCAGCTGGAAGAAAATGAGACTAATGGGATTTAAAAGGAAAACGAGAAAACAGAAATGTTGGTGGTTGATGTAATATGGAGCAATGCTACAAGTGTACCTACTCATAACACAGAGATATTTGAATGCTGTAATCCTCATAAACTCAGATATTTATAGGTTATACATGTAGTAATGTAATTTGACCAAATTTTAAGTTGAATTTCAGGTGATCTGACATATTTGCTCTAGCGACAATTTCTACAGTCTTTACTTTTTTACAAAGTTCAAGGGTTTAAGTATTGAAATTAGAGTTTATAGTACCTTTATCGTTCGCAGTCAGTTAATGAATTGTTTTTCTGTTTTTTTCTTTTATATTGCAGTTCAACATGTTAATGAGACTCCAGGAGGCGGCCAACTGTTCCAACTCGCATTCGTGTGACAGTGATAGTGTGGACTCTATGGGTATGAGTAGCGAGGACATCTCAGTGGAAATCACAGTTTAAAGTACACTGCTCCAAACCTCAACAAGTCCCTTGGATAGGATGTAACGCATTAGGTCTACATGGGTGCTTACCTTTTATCATATCAAGTAGATATCCAATAACCAAAGAAAAAAGGTTGATTCAACTGATTATTTCTCATCGTCCAAGTGTTCTCCAGGAAATGAAATGATTTGTGGATGAACTTGAGCCATTTGGAGAATGAATTGACCATGCCTCATTTAGACATGCAATCCACTTGGTCTTGACCAAGAGATGGGCTTGTGTCTTGACCAAGAGATGGGTTTGTGTCTTGACCAAGCGATGGGTTTGTGTCTTGACCGAGAGACAGGCTTGTGTCTTGTCTTCTAGAACAACTAATCTAACCAGGCATTGACGGGGGTTATAGCTAGAGTACTGGATGCATTGTGGGATACAAACCTGGAATGAGCTTGCCATCTCTGCAGATCTACAATGAGATCCCCAATAAGTAGTCATACTCTGTGTATGGTACAAAGTTTGAAAGCTACAATGAGATACAGTGAAACATTTACTCATGTTATGTCACTTGATGCAGCAAGAAACACTGTGAGATATGAAATTGTGATGATGACGGTCGTTCAAGATTTTAAAGGATTCTTTTCCTTTTCAATATGATGTTCGTCTGATAGTGTCGTTTTTGATGAAGTGCTTTACTACCGAAATCAGCAATACTTACGGAGCCGGGTCTCCGCCCACTGACCGACTGATTGCAGGAGGTGATTTTATAATGGACCAATCAGGTCTGCCGGATGGATCTGTCGACCAATCAGATTGCTTAAAATGTTCAGTGCTTCAAGGATTGTTCCTTTGTATGCGTTTGATATATTAAAAGCATAAGTGCAAGACGTTATCATCATTAAACTCTAAAAGACAAAAGGATAATTGATTGTGTAAGAATGAAATTTGCTCGGCACTGTTAATCAGCAAGCATTATGAAGTTTAACTTAACAAAGCATTGCCTGTCATAACAGTTGATACATGGACCGGTGTCACGTAGGTCTGCAATATATACACAGTGTTTACAAAATTGAGATTATTCAAAAGTGCATTACAAAGGCATCATTTACTTTGTGCATGCTTATAAATTTATCATCGTGCATTGATGATGTACACAAAAATATTTGTGTATAATTTTGTATCATATGATTTCAGATTTGTGGAAAGTAGCAAAGCTAAGCTGATGCCATGTAGTCCTTGTATAGATATTTTATCATACACTTTAATGTGGAAGAAAATGTTCTGAAATGTACTATCTATTTATATGCATGCTTGTAATTGTATATATAATGTTTTGCAAACACACTTTAAAATGTTAATTTATTGTAGATGAGCTTCTGTATGTAAGGATGCAACGTATCTCACAAAGTACGTTCTGTGCGAATATAATTTCATATGTTCTCAAGCTTGCATTGTCTTTGAGATGTACTTAGCTGAAAGAAGCTGTCTTTTTGTTAATATACAACATTCTTGGTCTTTATTTTCATGAAAATTGGCATTCTATGTTGTTATTTTGACATTATTGTTTAATAAATTCTTAAAGTACTATGCTTGAACCTTCCTCAAGCCTATTATGCTGATGTGAATTTCTTTACAAGTATCATTCACATTGGTGTTCTCCTGCTGGTGTAGAATCTCATTCAGTTGGTAAGAATAATCGTCATGTTGGGATAAAAGTCAAATTAATTTGTCTCTTTAAAACTATGGGTGTAAGATTTACACCCATCTGGTTCAAAAGAACCAATACTGTACACATTGCATTCTATTATTTCTTAATATTTGTTTGCATTGTTTGTGTATAGAACCAATCTTAGTGCAATTGTAGTCAATCTTCTTTTTTTTTAGTCACACTTTTAGTATTGACAATTAAGGTGCTCTTTAAGTCCTTAAACTTATTTTTTTCTCCCTAATTGAATGAAAGGGGTTACAGAATATTAATACAATATGATGTTATATATATATATATATATATATAATATATATATGTGCATCTATGTCCTAACATGTAAAAGTCTGAAAGAGAGATGAATACTTCCCCAATTCGTTTCAATATTTTGACAAAATGCTGAACTTTGCACTTTTCTTAGCATGAAACTAGTATTTCCAGATGCTTCATATTGAAGTAAATAGATTGGCATCACAAACACAAAAATAATGGACTCTTAAAAGGACTAAAGAGGCATGTGAAATTTAGCTTTATTAGAATATTTTTGTGCCAAAGTATTTTCATCCTATTTTCAGTATAAATGTGTGATTAGTATTAGTTCTAGAAACAGAAGAGTTATCAGAAGGGGGATTTCACCCATGACTCTTTAATAAGCACATGATATATTACAAATTTATTTCTCATTTTTCTAATTCTATACAATTAAAAAAGAGAGAAATTTAACTATGTAAAAGAAAGAAATGGAGGTATTATGACAGAATGTGTACTTATCAAAGCTGATAAATAGAATTGCAGTTAGTTTTAATATACACTTATAAAGCTGACAAGTATCATTGAAGTTAGTTTACATATACACTTAGAAAATCCTTGACCAAATCACACTGCAGAAATTTGACATGAATATTCACATCTGTTTACCCTCTTCTCTGAAAACCAATCGCATTTAATTAATTTTTTATCATTTTTGTTTTATGTATTGAATATGCAAGTTTATATACAATGTAAAAGATGTTTATGTGGCATTTAACCGTGCTCACATGTGATGCAATATTTCGCAGTGAATTAAAAATGAAACCGATAACAACCCTTTCAGGCTTGACAGGCATATTTGAAGAGAAAAAGGGAAAAATAAAATAATATGAAAGGTTATAAGTCTGAAAACAATACATATGGGTACAAACTTTCTCAAAAATTTGAAAAGTAAGCAGAATTTAATGTTGATCGAAAAACAGGATTTAAACAAAACATTGCAACATATTGCCTATTTAAGGATCTTTTAAGAAGCTTCTTTTCCTTTTTTAATATTCCTGGCGTCAAATGCAATATGGCTGTACACAAAAAATGCATTATGTGAAGTGTGAAATGATTGCGCCATTTTATTTTGCTGCAGTGCTTTTTAATTTGATTCTATTTCGGTCTACTACATAATGTGCGGATTCTGAATGGATAATGCATGTAGCTAAACCATTTTTGACAATCTGTAGCACTATCTAGAATAGATTAAGCTATGTTTCTTTATCCTAACATGAACTTTGGCTACCCAAGTTATTAT
>JAVYIG010013735.1:40000-45400 GCA_035222895.1 Strongylocentrotus droebachiensis
GACTCATTTTTAGCTCATCCGGACCGAAGGGCCCGATGAGCTTATGCCATGGCGTGGCGTCCGTCGTCCGTCCGTCCACAGTTTTCAAAATGCTTCTTCTTCGTTATTTTCAACCGATTTTGATTCTGATTGTTTCATATGATAGGGCTAGGAGGGGGGATTTAAATCTTCTACACTGAATCGTGAAATTCATTATCTATGCTAATTTATGCTAATTTATTCGAAATTACAAAAAATGCTTCTAGCTTCTCCTTCATTTCTCGACTGATTTTGATTTGGTTTGCTTTATCTGGAAGAGCTAACTTTGGTACACTAAGCTTCTTCACCGAATTTTGAAATTGTTCTCTATTAATTAATTATGGTAATTTATGCAAATTTATCCCAAAAATAACAAAAATTGCTTCTTCTCCCTCATTTCTTGACCGATTTTGATTTGGTTTGCCTTATCTGGTAGAGCTAAATTTGGAACACTAAATTTCTACACAGAATTTTGAGATTTTGCTCCATTGATTAATTGTGGTAATTTATGCAAATTTATTCCAAATATAATTAAAAAATCACAAAAAATGCGTTTTCTCCTTCATATTTCGACCGATTTTGATTTGATTTGCTTTATATCATAGAGCTAACTTTGGTACACTATACCTCTACGCAGAATTTTGAAATTTGTCTCCATTAATTAATTATGGTAATTTATGCAAATTTATTCCAGAAAAAACAAAAATTGCTTTTTCTCCCTCATTTCTTGACCGATTTTGATTGTCCCTTCCAGCGCATCAAATTTGTTCAAAAGTGTACCACATAAAATTTACGATATTTGTTGTTGCGAGATGCGGATGAGCGCTACGTAATTGACGTTCTGGTTCAAAAAACATAATGTACTTTACACCATTTCTCGTGTTTTTAACTAGGGGGAGGTTGGTTGGTTGGTTCTTCGTTTAGATGGCGCTCTTCAATCTCAAAGATTATTTGCGCCAGTCAATTTCGTGTATAGCTTTGGCGTGGGCTTCGGAAATCAAGCCCACGAGCGACTTTCCTTGGTGAAATGAAATTAATAGTGATATGGTTTAAAAAAAAAAAAAAAAAAAAAAAAAAAAAAGCTGCAATATTAAAATTGCATAAAATGCACATAAAAGGCGAGATGGGAGTTAGTTGCAATTGTTCATGGAAAAACCGCAGATACTTCATTTTATATATTATTACAGGATCGACATAAGTTAAGGGGATCCCTGATAGCTTTAAAAGCTATCTAAAACGATTAGTATCGTATATGTAACCCAATAATTCACGAGTAAAAATTGGGTTAGACATCAATAATTGTTTCAGATTGGGGTTGTTCAATTTAATCCTTTCTTTTAAGAGACGTCTATCTTTGTCGTATTTTGTACAATAGAAAATAAAATGTTTAATTGTTTCATCTTCTTGACAAACTTCACAAAGACCAGTATCGTGTTGGTTAATTTGAAAAAGGTAATAATTTAAACTACAGTTACCTACTCTTAGTTGTTGTATCAAGCATTCTTCTCTGCGAGATAGGCCTTGTCTATGTATGGGCTTTGAAACGTCGCTATGCAAAGCATATACAAATCTACCGTGTTCTGCATTGTCCCATTCTGCTTGCCATAATTTGTTATAATGGATCAAACGAGAGGCTGCCAATTCACTTCTTGTATTTGGTATAACTATGTCTATACACCTTTTCATGGCTCCTTTTTTTGGCAGCCCGATCTACGATCTCATTGCCCCTAATATCGCAATGTGACGGAATCCATTCAAAAGCAACACAAACATCCTTAAACTGCAAAATATTAATTATGGATAAAATTTCATTTACAATAGCACATCTAATAAAGTATGAATCGATCATTTGTAAAGCTGACAAAGCGTCGCTAAAAATTACCACCGAAGAGGATTCAATAAATGTATTAATCCACTCTAGTGCCATTAGTATGGCCACTAGTTCTGCTCTCATAATACAGACATGGGATAATCTAAAAAATTTCACCACATTATAATGAGATACATAAAATGCGGCTCCTGTCTTTCCATCCTCGAGTTTAGAACCATCTGTATATATATGTAAAAACCCATTCCATGAATTTCCAATGCTATCTAGAACAATCGATTTTATTTCAAATGGAGGCATTTCCTTTTTTTGCACTTTGCCATGGTGTTCGAAAGACACTTGTGGTCGTGCTAACCGCCATTCTGGGATTTTCGGCAATAAGTTGGTTTGCCCTTCCACCACTACTTCGTCTCTAAAGGATCGCAGTTTAAAAGGTCCTTCTCCTATCTTCCATTCTAAGTTATTTAAATCATAGTCATCACCCAATACTTCTTTTGTTGGGTGGTTTAAAGTACTAGACAGTAAATAAACTCGAAAGTTATCATTTAACAACCTTCTACGATATCTCAGAGGCAGCTCCCCGGTCAAAACTTGTAAAGCCTCTAAGGACACATTGTGTATTGTGCCTGTAATAATTTTTAAGGCTCTGTATTGGATAGAGTCAAGTTTTTTTTGTTAAAGATATACAAGCAGAATCATACATTTCACTCCCATAGTCCAAAATGGATAGGATAAGTCCTTTATAAATCATCATCAAAATCTCATACTTACTTCCCCAGGGGGTGCCGGAGACACAACGTAGCAAGTTTATTCTTTTCTTACATTTATCAATGATAGAATCTATATGGACAGACCAAGTTAATTGGGAGTCAAACCTCACACCAAGGAACTTATACTGCTCGCATATAGGCAGATTATGTCCTTTTATTTGTAGAAGAATATCTTTCTTTTGTTTGTTGGTAAAGACTAATACTGCAGATTTGGTAGGGGAAACGTTTAACTTCCACGTCCAACACCATATCTCAAGCTCATGCAGGGCCTCTTGTAATTTCCTGCGGGCCAGCTCTAAATCCTTATTTGAACACCAGATTGCAATGTCATCAGCATAGCAAGATAATTTAACATCACTTACATTTATCTTGAGATCATTTAACATTAAAGTAAATAATAAAGGACTTAATGAACTTCCTTGCGGGATTCCATTTTCTAACGTGTAGTGGCGAGACATATAGTTATTTATCCTCACATTAGAAATCCTACTCAATAGAAATGCTTTTATAAAAAGTAACATTTTTCCACCAATGCCTAAGATAGATAATTTTCTTAGTAGACCTGTTTTCCATAGCGAATCATATGCTTTTTCTAAATCAAGAAAGACCGCTACGGTATATTTTTTACTTTTCAAGGATATATGTATGTCCGTCTCCAATCTCACTAAGTGATCTTTGACATTCCTATATTTGCGGAAGCCAGATTGAATAGGATTTAATAGTCTGTTTTTTTCTAGAAACCACGTCAGGCGATTTTTTATCATTTTTTCCATAATTTTAGAGAATGTTGATATCAACGAAATCGGCCTATAAGAGGTCACTTGAGTCGGATCTTTTCCGGATTTCAAGATTGGTATTTGAATAACCTCATACCACTGATGTGGAAAAAGTGAGATTTTCCAAATGTCATTATACAAGTTTAATAAATACACGAGTGCCTTGTTCGGCAAATTCTTAATCATAATTAAATAAATATCATCCTTACCGGATGAGGAGTTTTTCATCTCCTTTAAAACATTCCCCATTTCACTCATGTTAAAGTCATCATTGATACAATCATCATCATTTGTTGAAGAATTATTGTACAAGATATTTTCGTTTTCATTTTTACTTACGGAAAGTGATTCATCAACCGATTTAAAATAGGTTGCCATTGCATTTGCTTTTTCCTCAGATTCTTTCAAGATATTTCCGTCTACAAATAGATTGTGAAAGATGTGCTTGTTCATTGTACTGTCCCGCATTCTTTTAACCTGTTCCCAGACTTTCCCAATGTCTGTAAATCTATTCATTCTAACGGCAGTACTCTAACCAATAATCATATTGAGCTCTCCTGATTACCTTCTGAGCGACAGCTTTCTTCTTTAAGTATTTCTTAACATCATTTAGATCATAATACCTTCTTAACCTGTTTTTTAGACGATTTCTCTCTTGCACCGCCTTCTTGCAGGCATTGTTCCACCAGGGATTTACTTTTCTTCTCTTGGCAATCTGCACACGCGGAATGCACTTGTTCGACGTTTCCTTGATCACCTTAACAATCACATTGTATCTGCCTTGAATGTTTAGTTCTGCACCAAGATTTTCATATCCTTCTTTTCTCAATGCCTCTTCAATTTCTTCTCTATACTCTTCCCAATTAACCTTTCTAAAAGACCATCTCTGTCACCATATTCTCACCCCCCTGGTCTATTGTACACATGTTTAAAATTTAAGCAAACCAGATTATGATCACTGCCAAAATTATTGGATAGTACTTTCCACTCTGTATTACGTGCTAATTCTTTCGATACTAAGGACAAATCCAGATTTGAGTATGTACCATAATATGGGTCTAACCTTGTAGGAGATCCATCATTTAATAAAACCAAATCATTATTTTCTATAAAAGACTCCACAGTTCTACCGTTTGTGTCTAATTTGTTGCTCCCCCATAGAGGATTGTGACTATTAAAGTCGCCTAGAATCAAATACTTCCCCGGCACATTTCTTATCATGTTATTTAGATCTATCAGTTCAATCTTTTTACACGGATTATAATAGTTGAAGATTGAGATAACTCCGTTTTTACAAAAAATATCAACTTTTTGGTATTCGGCGTTCCTGGGTGTATCCATCGCCTGAAAAGTGATGTCGTTTTTTAAATACATCACCAAACCACCTCTTCTGCCGTCCGGCCTGTTTTTACAAACACAAACGTAATTGGGTATAGACAAAACATTAAAATCGTTAAACCAAGTTTCTTGGATGCACATTATATCTGGGTGAATACCTAACAAATTGTTATCAATAAGGGAAGATAAAAAGTTTGCGCCATGCGCCGTCAAGCCTTGTGCGTTCCATTGTACAATCAATAGGTCTGATATGGACTTATTAGTCATATGAGGCGACTTTTTACCATTTCCATGGTAATGTCTACCTTCAAAATTTCTTTGCCTGCTCTAACTACCGCTTCCAAGAAATTATCATCATTACTGGACTGAGGCAACTGTCGTACCACAAACAGAATAAACATAATCAAATCAATAGATGTCATATTTACTGGAGTTTGGGTTGCAGTTTCCTTCTTTGTTTTTCGTACTGGAATTGGGATCTGGGAATGAGATCTGGGTATTGCCCTGTCCCTTTCTTCCTGTCCCTTTCTTTCTCGTACTGTGTGTGGGGTATGGGCCTGAGGGTTCGGATTGGCTCTCTGAGGATTCGGATTGGCTCTCTGAGGATTATTTGGCCTTGATTCTGTGTTATGTTTTTTGGCAGGTTTGTTTAGATTTGCACTACCCATGT
>JAVYIG010013736.1:0-45391 GCA_035222895.1 Strongylocentrotus droebachiensis
ATCGCGGGCGTCGTCGCCGATCTCGAGAAGGGCTCTTTCCATAATTAGCGTCATCGATACGCTGTCACAAGTCAGGTCTGCTCTGTGAGAAGATATCAAACTATGAACTAAGTGTTCTTGCAATTTATGGACCTAACATGGCGATAGTCCATTTTCAAGGGCTAATTATATCTTAATTTCTTCCTTAAATCTGCATCAGTAATGTTTTATATATTGTGTTTTGCCTCATTTTTTTCAACAGAATCATCTCTCTAGAGTGAAAATACAAAAATGTATTGAACGTTCTTCGCAAGTAAAGAAATGTTCAGTTCATATGAGAACTCGCCCCCAACAAATAAATAATTCGTAGTTTTCATGTGAGAGGGTAATCGTGCACAATTCGAATCCAAGAAAACATTGCGTTGATTTGTCTGCTGCATGGTGTAATTTCCTTATTATATTTGATTAAATGTGGTAATGGAAATTGTTAAGGCAAGGGGTCGATATTATCACGGTTATTCAACCAATTTTTGTTTTTGCTGCTCATTTTGCAATTTGCTTTTAGCGCGATGTCACGCTTTACTTACATAGTGCGTTGAATACCGAACATCTCTCTGACGCAGTCCTGCATCACTAATTTGACGCCGCGTGTGCAACGAGTAGTTTGCAAGCACAAAACCTGGTCGGAACGCATGGCAGAGGGTCCGAACCTATACAGAGACTGTATTTAATAGGTCCTGTACTGCAGTGGTCGTGACTTCTTTGACACAACCAGGCCTGAGTTAGGCTCTGCTCAAGACTTGATGACGTTGTGTTGAAGTGTCGAATAAAAGTATGTGCCTCCGGCGCACACGAGGCGTTATTTAATCTACGCAGTTCAAACGTATTCAGGCACATGCAAACACAAAACAGGTCCAGGCATTATTTCTAGCCACAGACACAATCCCATGAGGCAGGATGCGGTAGTCTGAGACAAAGTGCGGATTTGTCAGAAATTCGACTTTCGATAGAAACTGGCGTAACAATCTACACAAACAAATCAATGCGTACAGAAAATATCTGACAAGTAGTGCAGAGCCGCGTCTTTAAACTGGAGAGGATCACTGTTCGCCGCGTACTGTGGGATGAATTTTTATCAATTGATCAAACTGGTGTCTTTTGGAAAAAGTGTCATAGCGCCTCGTGTGCAACGGCTTTAGGGGGGCCGTGCCAGCATTAAATAAAAACAAACAAACAGAAATCGACCAAACAAACAAAAATCAAATGTATTTACGATCAGGCAAGCAGACAACACTGGCATCTTCCCCATGGTTGCAGTCGTGATTTCCGAAACCGTAATGCGGGCAGTCGAAAATGTGTGCCTCATTGCCTGAGCATTGGACGTCATCCATCCAAATAGGACCACTGCCCTGGCCGAAGCGGGCCTGGCTTGGGGCACTGAGGGCATCCTGATAGCCTAGACTTCTGCAGACCACACGTGCGTCATCTATACCCCAAGAGTCGTCACAAACGGTTCCCCAAGATCCGTTGTGGAATACCTCTACCCTTCCTTCGAGAGCTTCGTTACCATTCACGAGACGAACTAACACCAAAAAAGAAGAAGGAGAATAAGAATACGGTCATCATCAGATTACTTGGTGCCCTTTTATTCCTATATTCTCTTTATGCACAAATGACCCTAATTTAGTTGACATAATCCGGCGTCTTATTTCCATTCAGATGCCAGCGTCAACATAAAAAACCTGACTACATCAATGGACGATTCCCTGAAATGCCTCCCGTACAACATAAGTCTTTTATCCATTTATCTCATCCAAAAATCTCTTTATGTACAGAATGAATAATGGTCCTTCTGGTATCATGACCATTACTCATTGTAAATTTTAGAGATTATTCTTTTATGGATGACAATTGGAGGATAACAAAAAGTTATGTCGTATGAACCACTTGGATTTCATATTAAAAACGATAAATAACATGACGCCACAATCTAGACACTCCAAATAAAAAGATGTCATGGTCCAAGTCATTTTACAAAAACTTACCACTACTAGGTGCTTCTGTTGGGATCGGGTTAGTTGTGGAATCTGTAATATAAGTGGAGGAAATAAAGGATACATAAACAATGGTGACGGATAAGTGTAGTAAAAAGAGGCGGAGGGAGAATCGATACTAAGGTCGGTTAATTTTACTTCATTAACTCTTCATCCATAACATTCCAACAGTAAAATCCATCTAATTTGAATATATCAACCATGACATAAACTTCTAGTATATTTAAATTATATTTAGTACTACTACTACTGCTACTACTACTACTACTACTACTACTTCTAGTATTTCTACTACTAGCTACATGTATATCGCGCACGTATTCATCCCAGGGCATGCTCAAGGCTAGCCTTTTGACAAGGCCTCGTGAATCTGGCTAAGCGGCTGAGATGAGTCTAGATACCCGGGGTGAACGCGCGACCGCCACGAGAGCCTTTTGCAATCTAGATATTACTGCTCCGCATGAATTATTCATAGCATTGGATTTATTGACCAATTAGAACGGCCATCCCCCAGTTGGCTTCGTTTGTGATTCGTTCATTATCAAAACATGTAAGAAAAGGTAAAAGACGTAAATACGTTTTGCTTATGAGAAGAACATATAATTGATAGATACAAAATATCACATTCAAATTTATTTTAAATGCAAAATTACAATGAAATAGGAAGCATTTGATGACTTATGCTAACAATTATAAGTGAGATAATTGGACTTTCCCTGTATATAAAATGAATCAGTCTCGTTTTCGTTCCATGTAGAGGTCAGTGGTCTAAGCCCGAACGTCAGTGTGCGTGTGAACTATGAACGTCAGTTCATAAGTTAGTAGGTCCATGTTTGTACTATACGTACAGTTTACTCCATGTGTGTGTGTGTGATGGATAACTTTATGCTGACGTAATGCGAGGA
This sequence comes from Strongylocentrotus droebachiensis, assembly GCA_035222895.1. Classification (NCBI taxonomy): domain Eukaryota; kingdom Metazoa; phylum Echinodermata; class Echinoidea; order Camarodonta; family Strongylocentrotidae; genus Strongylocentrotus; species Strongylocentrotus droebachiensis. The sequence continues at coordinate 2,939 of JAVYIG010013736.1, forward strand.
TACGTTCAGTGATTGGACGCTACCATTTCGGTAGAGGAATTCCAGTCGGAAACAAAGGTTAACATAAGAAATCCAAACCCGATTACCAAAGGCTAACTGGCTGTGATTCTCGCTCTGTCGTTCACTCGGGCTTTCGCGATTAGTCTCTTTTTAGTCGCTCGGCGTCTATCAGACATGTGGCCTTGTTCAAAGGCTAGCTCAAGACAGGCGCGGATCAGGATTTCTTAGGGGAGGGGGCCCAAATTTTTTTTTTTTGCTCCCGAAAATTTGAAAATCGCGCCGGCCGAAAAGTCGCTCAGTGGGGGGGGGGGGGGGGGGGGGGGGGGGGGGAGGTGGACCTACTAGTTATGAACTGACGTTCATAGTTTCACACGCACACTGACGTTCGGGCTAAGACCACAGGGGGTACTGAGCACATTTCTTTTTTGTCCCTCCAAAATTTAAAATTTGCACCCCCCCCCCCTTGAGCACCAGGGGGGGGGGGGGGGCTATCGCCCCAAAAAGGTAAAAATCACGTGTTTTTACACGTTTTTTTTTTCAGGAGGGGCCCGGGCCCCCCCCCCCCCCCCCCCCCCCCCCCCCTGGATCCGTCACTGGCTCAAGGCACCTGTAAAGTACTTTTATTGCACAGGTTTTAGCCCATCTGCTCTAAGGCGCTCAAAGCATTCAATGGATTGGATTCCTACCAGGTACCCATTTACTGCACCTTGGTAGAGAGTAGCACATATTTCGCACACATAAGTTGATGCTAGGTCGGAGAACATATAAATTTGTGGTGGTCATGGCGTTAATATCACTGGTTCTTGATCAAAGTATCCAAAGTATCCAAAGTATCCATTAAACAATCAAGCTGGTGGCGGCTCAGTGATTGTATTGGTAGGTATTTATTACGACGGAAAACGCAATTGGTAGTGCTTGATGAAAACGGCAACCCTGTCGTGTATCGAGACATCCTTGAGAACCCTCACCTTCCACACACACACAAGGTCTATGGAAACAACTGTCAGATGCAAGACAACAACGCTAAACCACACATAGCAGCTACTGTGAGAGAATTCCTTGATGCAGAGGGGGTGCAGCAGATTCAATGGCCTGTTTGCTCCCCTGATAGGAACCCTAGCGAGCAATCCTGTGAAGCCTTAGGTCGAGCCATCAATACGATGGACATTATTCCTCAAACTCTACAAGAGCTAGCCCATGCTCTGACTGAAGATTAGGACGCCCTCTCCTTTGACAGCATCAACACGTTTGTGGACGGTATACCACGACGTCTAAATTTACTAATCCGTGTCAGGGGAGGCCATACTCGATATAAGTCGACATTAATGACTGAATACGTTTATTTTGATGTTATCAAAATAAACCCAATTGTAATAGAATGCAATAGTGTAGGCCGGAAATATGCGGCAAGCCGGTGACTACACACGATAGCGCGCCTCTTTTGTAAAATGATATTGAGGTCAATAACCGAATGTTTCCCAGCAGGTCGGCAAATATCAAACATAGGCGCATCTCTTTGTAACCTACATTGAGGTCACAAAGCCGAATCTTTACCACGCGTGTTTTGTAAATATCAATGATAGGCGCGCTTTTGTAATACATATCGGGGTCGCAAGGCAAGTGTTTGCCACGACGTGTATTTTTACTAATCAATGGGTCATTCTCAGCTAATACTCCGTTTGAGTTGGTCGTGTTTTATTGGACTCAGAATTATACATGCTAATTGTACACAGGTTGTCGCTGTTGAACTGACTGCACCGGTTAGTTTTCTATTATCACTGGGTTTCACACCAATACGCTGGATATTCGGAATTGAACAGAGAGACAGCTACACGGGATATAAGGATTAAACGGTGGAAAAGTTACACTGGATATCTGGAATTAAACAGAGGAAGAGTTACACTGGATAATTGGATCTAAAAAGAGAAAATGTTACACTAGATATTTGGAATTGAACAGAGGAGTAATTGTATTGGATAGCTGGAATTAAACATTGGAGGAAGTTACATCGGAGCTCGGATTGCGGCATAGTCGTCTAACTAGCTCGTCTGTATTGTGTGGACGACAAGATGGGGAAGTCTAAGGCGTCTACGGGACGAAAGGGCAAAGGAAAGCGGAGAGAGCCAGCGCTTCAAAACAGTGACCCGATCAGGGGGACAACGCCAGCTCCACATTCTCGAGTGACGAGACGCGGCTCGAGGAGTAACCCAGCCGCTTCGGCAGGGCGGGAGCGCCAAGGAGACCAGACTCCGACGGGGGGGCCAACATCACAGAATCCCTAGAAACGGCGAATCAACCGTCTATTGTCCATCCTCCACCCGGTGAGTTACCTAGCCACAGGCTAGTCTCATCTTCTAATTCCGCAAACATATCATTCCCTAAGGAGATGGGGGAGATGGCGCAGTGAGACATATAAGCTTTATGTCCGTTAATAGGTTGGACAAGGTCGGGTTGATTGTAGGCAAAGGAGATAGGGGCCTACATATAAGGTGTGGATATAATTATGGAGAGTTAGTACGATTGCTTACTTTGTTTTCAATAATTTTAACCAGCTCAGTGGGATGTTATTCATTTTCGTATAACCACGCACTTATTTGGGGTTAGTCGTGTTTCGACAAGTGATGTTGTACAATATTTAGTATGTTAAACAAGTTCAGTAAGATACTAGAAATGCAATCGTGTCAGAACGATGTGCGTGCAATGACGCCATGTTTTTACATGTCAAACGAAAGAGCATCTCTCGGACTAGTTACGCAGAGTATGAAGTAGCATTTAATGTCATGCTTGACCGATTTTTAAAAAAAGTCCGGCTTCTTGATGCTCTGCACTTGGCCACTTAGAATGTGCCTGTAAAATTTCAAGAAAAATAAAGATCGTTCTGGGGTCCAGAAGCGTGAACCCGATTTGCCCCATAGACAATGCGTGTAATGCATGGGCGGAAAACGTACAGGATCTGTATTATGACCGGACTTTAATTGTTTGTTTTTTCTCTCTCTTTATGTCACTTTATCTGACGTATTTGGTATCATGGGAAAGAGAATTTCATGGTTGTTATTGTAAACAACTTTTTTTTTGTTCTATGGTAATCCTATCGAAACACGTGATGTAAAATAGATTTATAGGACAAAATTGCGTCTTAAATGACCCCCTTGACCAATTTTAAAAATCCGGCCAAGAGGTGCCCTGCGTATTGCAACTCGGAATGTCACTGCAAAATTTCAAGGAAAAAAAAGGGACGTTTAGGGGGTGAAAAGCAGTCTGAAAAAATGACGCCATAGCCGATACGTGTTATAATATTGGGCGGAAACTCGGCGGAATTCGTATAATGACCCTTGTTCAAATGTGATTTACTCAAAATTTTCTGTGTGAACATGTACCATACTTGGTATCATTCGAAAGGGCACTTCATTGCGGTCAGTTTGACACCGTTGTCATCTGCGCGCAATGTACTGCACGCATTAAAGGCGCTATTACGTAACGCATAGTAAATTCATCATTTTTGGCGATAACTTTGCGCTGACATATTCGAATTTTACCAAACTTGGCAGACAGTTGTCACGTATATGGATACATGTGTCTGCCAAGTTTCATTGATGTAGGTATAAAGATCGTTATTTTAGAGTAAGTTGAAGTTATTTCGGAATTTTCTCGAAAATGGCGAATTTGGAAGGCATTTTTTCTCAAATTTGGTCAGTGTTAGGGTATATAATTTTGTATATGGCTGGAAAGGACATATCTTCAAGTATCTAAATCCAAAAAAGGGTACGGGTTTGCCAAGCCATTATGAAGATACGGCCACAGAGAGAAAGCCAATTCCTAAAACTTTAGAGGGCGCTTTTATGTTGTGCAAAGCCATTGGAGCGTGAAATTTGGCACGGCTATGTGCAATTATGAGATAAAGATACTGTGAGATTTCAAAACAAAACGGAATTTATATGAGAAAGTTATGGCAGTTTTAGATTATTTAGGGGTCCATTTTTCAAGAACTTGAGATTTATTGGAGGAGTCGGTTTTAGATTTGAAATTCGAGTATGAAGATGGCATTGTGAAGGTCAAGTCATACGTCGCAGATGAAAGGACATCTCTCAGACTATCTAGAGGAATTTGTTAGAAGTTTGTAGGATCTAGGATAGTGGGGATGGGAAGGAAGATATAAAGGCCTTAAAATGGACCAGAAACGGACAAAATGGCGCCTGGACGGTCATGCATGAGTGATTTCCAAAATCGAAGAAAGTAGTGACCTTGATGAGATGTTAGAGACTATGCCTATGAAATTTGAAAGGAAAAAGACATGAGGAAAGCACCTAACTAGGAATCACAAACACTACGTGCAAAACGAATGCGATTTCCTGACGATAAGGATAAGGAAAAGGAGAATATTAATGGGGCAGAATGTGAACGAAAACAAGGCAATGACGAAGGTCGTCATTGCAATAATATGCTATATAGAATTGAATTTGCTTCGCTTATGTAATTATGTTAGAAACCTTTGGTTCTATAAGCCCATAAAAGGTACGCCATACTCGGAAGGAATTTGGTTTTTATCTTTCTCCAAATAGGTGCCCAGGCTCACCGGGTTTGGGTGTGCGGAGACATTCTCGTGAGGCGAGCTGGTGAGCGGGCGTTTACCAGAGGCTGTCGAGACCTGGGAATCGCTGGTTGTGAGGTGGCATGGCACGGGCGAGGAGGGGCGTCGCTATACGCGATTTCCCGCGTCAATTACAGGGCCAAGTGAGGTTCGGTCCTTCTCCATCGGAGCTAATCATCCATGCGGGCTCGAACGACTTGGGGCGTTATTTTGCAAAGGACTGTCGACAAGCGGTGGATGAAGCACTGAATACAGCGCGGTCATTGTTGCCGCAATGCTACATTTCATTTTCAAGCATCTTACCTCGCCTGTATTACTATGGTCATGATGTACACGTCACGTCGCAGGTCGTCATCAATGATGTGCGGAAAGGTGTCAACAAGTATGCCAGACGGAGGGTCCGGCGTATGTGTAGTGGATCATTCATAGGCCACAATTTCAATGTCCAAGAACACTGGTATTTTCACAGAGATGGCGTGCATCTGTCTGATGAGGGATGTGATCTTCTCATGGAGAACTTTGCGTCAGCGGTTCGATTTGCTCTTAATCTTTGAAACTTTATTTTGTGCATGCCCTTTGTTTTATTGCGGGCAATCAGGAGTATATTGAAATTTGAAGAGTAGATTACGATTTAAAATGGTTTATTGACAGGCTGACAAAATGTAGGTCAAGAGGTTGTTTACATTTTTGAGGGAAATTCACGCGCTAGGAAATGTAATACTTTGTATTACATTGGACGGAAATGTACAAGCGTATGTACGCTTATCAAGCAAGCGCGGAAAATACCGCCAGCAAATTAAAAATAGCACGAAGGGGCTTTCATTCTAGTTATGGCTTTCATTTGAATGGACACGAAGAAAAATGTACGGAGTCTAAAACATTCCCACCACCTCCCCATTATCTCCACCAATAAAAGTATTTTTAGTATATTAGTGGCATAAATTAAATATTGCTTGGTGGTTCGAAGTAGCCAAGGTATACGTATTAGTACGGAAAGGATTTAGGGTTTCAGGTATGAAAGGTACGGATAGGGTTTATGTAATAAATTGGTCAGTGATTTATGAAGTTAATGCAGAGCCGGGGGCATTTGGCCTGGTCGCACATCAAGCGTCGTGCACAAAGAAAGTGGGCCGTAGGGGAATTTTCCCATTGGGTTTCGCCCCTACCCGGTTTTGTATGGGTAAATCACTAATCACATGGTACTGATAAGTTTATTGATCAATAATTGTCATCCGATAATTTTCGACCCCACTCAGTTTTTACATGCGAGGGGGTTGCCAATGTATATTCAGTCGAATTTGTTCGCATGTCAATTCTTAGTTTTCCGGCCCCCATTCGATTTGAATGCGGGGGGACCTAGTTGTACCTACACATTTTCAAACTCAGGGTGTCACGCTTTAATCTTAGGCATCATCCGATCTTACAGGCGGAGAGGCTGGTATATATATACATCTATATTCTATAACTTTAGGCATCACTCGATTTTATAGGCGGGGGGCTGATATAATGACTTAATGTATATAAGTTTAGCCTAGGCATCACTCGATTTCATAGACGGGGGGCCTAGCATTTGTAAGCATTTTTTATGATTCAATATATCTGTGTTATTTTGTTATGACACCCAGAAAATCAAAATGTGCAAAATAAGCGTCCATCTCAAAATGTTAATAAAGCCACAAAATAAACGCAAAGTTGGTTGTTTGTTATTTTTGTTAGCCGTGAATAAATTTTGCCACATGCCCAGGTTCTATTTCGCTAGGCAAAAAAAGAACAAAAAAAAAAAATTGGGTTGTTGGGATTTGGAGTTTGTTCTTTTGTTTCGTTCCTGAACTATAATCATTTCCAGTATGCCTCAAGGAGAGGAATGGCCAAGAGCGCCATGAACCGACGGTGGGGACAGGCTGCGATTACCAGATCTTGTGTAGGGAACCAATGGCCCAGGAAACTGGGCCTGCTGGGTAGAGCACCGTCTTCCCAGCTGGTCACGTGACCCGTGACCCTCGGGTTCCCATATTTGTGGAATCGCAGCCTGTCGCCTTCCGCCATTGCAAACAAATAATTATGGAAATGGTTTTATATGATTTCATATCTATGTTATGTAATAATATGTCAAGTTGGAAATATGCTACCGCAAAAACTCGAACGGAAATATGTAAATGGTTTTTGTATGATTTTATATCTATGTTAATAGTATGTCAAGTTGGAAATATGCTACCGCTAAAACTCGAACGGAATTATAGAAATGTTTCTATATGATTTCTTATCTATGTTGATAATATGTCAAGTTGGAAATAAGCCAACTCAAACGGAAGAATTAAAAGTTGAGAAAAAGGCAATAACAGCATTTTCATTGTATTTCTTATTGCAATACGTTTATTTTGATGTTATCAAAATAAACCCAATTGTAATAGAATGCAATAGTGTAGGCCGGAAATATGCGGCAAGCCGGTGACTACACACGATAGCGCGCCTCTTTTGTAAAATGATATTGAGGTCAATAACCGAATGTTTCCCAGCAGGTCGGCAAATATCAAACATAGGCGCATCTCTTTGTAACCTACATTGAGGTCACAAAGCCGAATCTTTACCACGCGTGTTTTGTAAATATCAATGATAGGCGCGCTTTTGTAATACATATCGGGGTCGCAAGGCAAGTGTTTGCCACGACGTGTATTTTTACTAATCAATGGGTCATTCTCAGCTAATACTCCGTTTGAGTTGGTCGTGTTTTTCCCTCCCTCCCTCCCCTCAATTCCTTGCTGACTTGTGGACGGGCAGGATTAGGCTCATGATTATTGGGTAGGAGGTTGTCAGGGGGAGGGGGCGGTCCTTTATTGAGAACATGTATATAGGGAGACCGGAGTGGTACTTGCCCGGACTGGTAGTTCTGCGTATGTCATTGCCTTAGAGTTTGGGCTTGAATAAGTGACACGATGGGGCTGTAGTAGTGGACAAGGTTGATGGTTAATTGGGCTTGTTTTATGATATTGACATCATGTTTGTTTGTTTGTTGTTTTTTTGTTTTTTTGTTTTTTTTTTTCCTTCGGTTTCTACATCAGATTTGCTAGGTTGCTTTTTGTTGTTTTGTTTTTCTTTTTTGGGGGGGGGGGATTGTCAAATTGATTTATGTTTCATTATTGTTCTTTTAATGGTACACAATCTGTTAATCACTGTGTGATTTTGTTCTTTTAAGGCTACAACATTCATGGAAATCAATGCAGATTGTGGAAAGAAAAAAAAAGAAAAAAAAAAAGAAAAAGAAAGAAAGAAAGAAATTGGGCTTGTTGTATTGACATGGTTGGTTGGTTGGGCTTGATTATTGACATGGATGGTTGGTTGGGCTTGTTATTGACATGGATGGTTGGTTGGGCTTGCTTATTGACATGGATGGTTGGTTGGGCTTGCTTATTGACATGGATGGTTGGTTGGGCTTGCTTATTGACATGGATGGTTGGTTGGGCTTGATTGTTGACATGGTTGGTTGGTTGGGCTTGTTATTGACATGGATGGTTGGTTGGGCTTGCTTATTGACATGGATGGTTGGTTGGGCTTGCTTATTGACATGGATGGTTGGTTGGGCTCGTTTATTGACATGGATGGTTTGTTGGGCTTGATTATTGTGATGGTTGGTTGGACTACATTATTGACAGGGTCGGCCGGTTTTGGCTTATTGGCTAGAGCTTCTGTTCCGGAAGTCTTAGTATTCCGAAATGAGAGGGTTTTGTTCTTTTGTTCCGTTCCTGAACTATAATCATTTCCAGTATGCCTCAAGGAGAGGAATGGCCAAGAGCGCCATGAACCGACGGTGGGGACAGGCTGCGATTACCAGATCTTGTGTAGGGAACCAATGGCCCAGGAAACTGGGCCTGCTGGGTAGAGCACCGTCTTCCCAGCTGGTCACGTGACCCGTGACCCTCGGGTTCCCATATTTGTGGAATCGCAGCCTGTCGCCTTCCGCCATTGCAAACAAATAATTATGGAAATGGTTTTATATGATTTCATATCTATGTTATGTAATAATATGTCAAGTTGGAAATATGCTACCGCAAAAACTCGAACGGAAATATGTAAATGGTTTTTGTATGATTTTATATCTATGTTAATAGTATGTCAAGTTGGAAATATGCTACCGCTAAAACTCGAACGGAATTATAGAAATGTTTCTATATGATTTCTTATCTATGTTGATAATATGTCAAGTTGGAAATAAGCCAACTCAAACGGAAGAATTAAAAGTTGAGAAAAAGGCAATAACAGCATTTTCATTGTATTTCTTATTGCAATGACACTTGTAAGTTCAATATGAGACATTTTGATGAGTTACATCTCCTCGAATATGTGTTTTTCTTTAAATGACCAAGCTGGAAAATTAGAAATCCAACGTTGTTTAAACCAGAATATAGATTCTATAAAGATTAACCGTCGTTTGATTTTCATTCTAATTTGCTGGAAGAGATCCATACATTTCTGAAAAGATATATACTTTATGAAGAATAAATCATAGTGTCACAATCATTTCATGAAAAGAGGTTACCAAAAAAATTATTCCAACTTTATTGGCAACAGTGTATTTACATACCTGGGTTACTTGTTGTCCACCACCACCTTGTAGTAGTTCTTTCGGTTGTAGTTGCTGAAATATATTCACAAGGCATAATATTCAATGTTACCTGCTCTTGCAAAGCATGAGAAAGCCCGTACATACATACATGTGTAATGAATTTAAAACTGGTTTGATATTTCAACCTGGAAAATGATGTCGACGAATTTTCATTAAAGTTTATAGAATTGTTATTTTACAGAATGTCCATCTACTGTGCCCCGAGCAGGATATATACGATGTCCTAGGATTGAAAGTTAAAAAATCAAGATAGAAATATTGCTAGGGACCATCTTGGAATCTACGGAAGGAAGCAGTTTAGCAGGTGCCATCCCAGTAGGCCAATGTCCCACGAGACCGATAAAGAAACCACATAAGAAAACATAGAAAAGAAACATATTCCGAAGTGTCCACAAGGCTTGCTAAATGGACAGCCCATGAGACTGATAAAACAAAGAAATGTGTCATGGAAGATTGAGATTTGTCGGTCTCGAGGGCCGTCGGTCTAGTGAACCCTCTGTAAAATGGCTAAAAGGACCTTTAGACCATATTTGTTGGTCCCGTGGGCTGTCGGTCTCGCGGTTTATTGATGGAATATCAGTCTGGTTTTACTGTCGATCGAGTGAGCTGGAACCAGTCACCTCGGGTCGAACATTTCCTAAGATTAAAATAACTTAAAAGTCAGAACAATAAATTTTCGCAATCAAACAACTCAGAAAAACCCCATCAAAAAAACAGTAGTAAAAACAAGAACAAGCTTAATACGATCATTATTCCACCACGTTGTTGAAGGCATGCCGGGATCATCAGTGACTGGTTGTAACTCGTTATTATGAGAAAAAAACATTTTTATGCAAATAGCTCAGCTCCAAAAACATGCTACATTTATGTTTCATCGGATTATATTTGTATATTTATTTACTAATACATATATGTAGTATCTTCGTGCACCAACTTTCTCAAAAAGTCTATTTCTCCCAATGGGAAAAATAGAAACTAAGTATTTTTCTTAAAAATGATGTTGTCCATTTTCCCCTTTCCATTCCTCCCTTGCCATAGCTTCCTTTCACCCTTTCTTTCTTTATTTTCCTTCACTTTACCTATTCTTTGTTTTGACTTTCTTCATGTCTGTTAATTATTTATTCACAACAAGCCTACCTTTACTGTAGGTCCCTCCACTATACTATATGCAATGAACCAGCGTTCTTCAACCCTTTTTTGTAGTCACAACACCCTTTTAAAAAATAAAAAGTTTCGCGCTGCCCCAATCCGAAATTTATAACAGAATATTTATTTGGCATTTGTCAAGTGCCATGTACACATGTATGTGCACAGTTGGTCCTAAATTGTGCGAGCGAGCCCAGAAGAAGGCCTTTTTTATTATGGCAAACATTTGATTTTGACATAAAAAAACTTAATGATATGATGTGAAGTTATGTATGCGGGCACCTCGCTGCCTCATACATGAATACAGAAATCACATTTTCGTTCACCTCAATAGACGAATACAGGGATATACGAGTATCGCGTTTCCCCTAATTATCCTTTTTCTCAATTTTACAAGCGAGTAACGCGAACGAGCGTGGTAAAATATAAAGGATGTATTTGGGTACCTTGCCGCTTTATTATAACGACATTCAGGTACCTGCAAAATGGAAGGATATACTGACACCCGTTGTCGAAATACGGAGGTATTAGGGCAATTCAATGTTTGACATAATCCAGTTCGTAAATGTTGCGAGCGAGCGTAGCGAGCGAGGAAAACGACAATTTATTATTTTTTAAATGCCATTTTCTCATGAAAATACATATCAAATATTTGTTTGCAGAAAAAATGTCTGTTTTTCCTAAATCTATATTTTAACTAAAACTCAATTTCTCTGGCGGCACCCCTAAAGATATCTTGCGGCACCCCGGTTGAAAAACGCTGATCTAAGCAATGGCGGATCAACGATTCGGATCTAAATCTCTTCAACCCATAAATGGCTTCAATAAGACTCATCTGAGACCAAGGGACTTAGTATTGGTACCAAAAACTATTCGTATTGCCTTCATGATATTGCGTCCGTACGAGGTGAAGTAATGGAAAAACAGTGACAGACTTACGATGAGTATGCCACCACCAAGTTGGTCGAGGTGTATCGTAATCTCGAGTCGTTGATTCTAAACCGAAATAAAAAGGCAAAAAGAATTTTCAGGGATAATAAAGAAATACGTTAAATATAGATTTATGTTGTCCTCCTTGCATAACAAGATATATATCCAAATCATTTGGTATTCTATCCATGATTTTCGTTGAATTGTAGAGTAAATATCTGACATGAACGCTAGATAATGGCTGTACACTCCCCTACGCTAGAATCCTTCCACCCCGATGGTTCCCGGCACCTTACTCTCAGCGATTTGCTTAGAGACAGGTTGTGTATGGAATGTAGCAACTACACAAAGTGCTCATAAGTTTTACATCTGTATAATGCAAGTTGTCGTTGTTGGAATTCACTTTCCAGAATGCCCAGGATGGATTTTTTATTGTAAGTCTCATTTGTTAGATATTTCACTCGAGGACTTAGTGTTGTTAGTATTTTCCGAGTTATCATCTAAAACTAAAGAAATCTGACGAAAAGTATTTGAGGGCTTACAGAAACTGTACATCACAATGAGAAAGATTATTGTCGAGCTTGTATACTTAATTATATTTTCATGGACATTTCTTCTGTGATATATTTCTAAATGGAAATGGAAATGTGATCTCGAGCATTACAATTCACCTTTACCAGAACTCAATCTTATATGGCATTGCGACTCAATTTTATTTATAATGTTGTCATCGGGAGGAATTAAAAAACAAACATTAGTTGAGATAGGTGTATGTCAAAACCTTACCGACTTTCACGCAACGAACTCCAACATCCTCATAATGGGAACATTGCTTGTAGAGGTGTCGTGGTCGAGTGAATATGTCACCGGACTGTGGATCACAAGGTCCGCGGTTCAAGTCCCACCGCGGCACGAATGTCCTTTGGCAAGACATTGATGTACATTTGCCACTCTCCACCCAGGTGTTAAATGGGTACCCGGTAGGATGCGAAAGTTAATGTAGTTAATGAGCAAGTGTGCGCTTGTAAAACTGACGCCTGGCCGGAATGCTCCCCAGGGAGTGGAGAATGTGCGCTATATTAGAACGGACTATTATTATTATTATTATAATAATATATCTGTAAAGCGCTTTGAGAGGGCCTGCGGTCCTGAAAAGCGCTATATAAGAACGAACTATTATTATTATTGACACCAATACCCGGTGTGGTAGCAGTAAAAAGTGCTTGACTCGTTACCCGTGCAGGACACGTGATTATTAAGCAAGATATCGCCACTACCCTGTCCGAAATTTAATTTATACATACCTGAAGTTGTTCCTTCGGTTGTAGTTGCTGAAATAAATTCACAAGACATAATATTCAGCTCTTACCTGCTCTTACACAGCATGAGAAAGCCCGTAATATAATTATAGATAAAATATAATATAATTATAGATAAAATGACATACATATGTAAACAAATTATAAGAGGGCTCGATATTTCAATCTGGAAAATAATGTTCATTAATGTTAATAGAACGATGTGATCATATTACGGAAGGTTCACCTAGTGTTCCCCGAGCAGGTTATAAACGAGGTCCTAGGATTAAAATGTTTAAAATTATTTGGAGTTATGAATGTTCATGTTCACAAAAAAGAAAAGAAGAGAAAAAAAGAAAAACCGAAAGAAAAGCAACACACAAACAACAAAAAACAACTTTAATTCTATAATTTCAGAAGAAGACTTCTGATCTTCAAACAGCTGCACTTTTTAATCGATTCAGAGCGATGCAAATTAGTATAATTTAGTTTAATTAAGTTCGACTTCATTTCAATCTTTGGTTGAGAGGTAGAACGAAGTATTACATGAAGCTGAATCTCTTCTTTGGGGAAAAAAGAGTCAACTTTTCCGTCGTTAAGGATTTATTTTGGTGCAAAAGAAGACAGAGAAAATATATATATATTGCTCTCATCAGGCGCGTACGCAGGATTTTTTCAAGGGGGGGGGGGGGGTTTAACATTTATAAATCAGGTCGAAAATTTCGCAACGACTCAGCCAGCCGCTGAATAAGCGGGGGGGGGGGGGGGGGGGGGGGGGGGTAAGAGGACACTTACACGTGGGTGTAATTTTTTTTTTTTTTTTTAATTTTTATAATTAAAGGGGGGTTTACACACATAAAATTACCAAAGGGGGGGGGGGGGTTTAACCCCCTAAACCCCCCCCCCCCCTTGCGTACGCGCCTGGCTCTCATGGTATTGCGACCGTATGGATTGAAAACGAAATAAAAATACATCAGGACTTTTCAGGGATTCTTCTTAATTATATCCTTTAAATTAATCTAAGGATATGCCTAAGGATGTAACCACTGAACAAGGATTGAACCCATACCTCTCGTATGAGACTCAAGAGCCTTCACCAATATACCACAATGCCCCCACTAAAATGTTATGACTCACCCGGATTAGCTTGGTCTGAAGTAGGGTTGTAAACTTCCGTTGTTGTTGGCATTTCTTCTGCAAAGTATGATGATAGGACAAAAATGAAACACGACGGAGCAATTCAATCTATAATTTCGAGAAAACATACATTCTTATATTAAAACAAAATAACTTTTATAGCTTTCAGGGTGGAATTCCTATTCAAATTTAAGAGAGACTTTTAATGACGCCTACCATCAATCAACTTCCCAATGAAATGTCTTACGGTTTAATACGAAGGGTCCTGTGTCATATTATTACCCCGGTTTGAACCGAGCTACCATGATGAGACGCTTAGTCATTGTAGAAATTCTTCCTACCGTATACCCATTTACTTCACCTTGGTAGAGCGGGTTACAAGTTTATTCTAGTTTTATATTTGCAATCAACGGTCCACCCTTTACTAATTCAGTTAAACCCAACCCCGGGTCTCAGATCACGTTTCACGAAGGAACAAGGTAGACCTTGGATTAACTTCAATATAGTTAATGCACCATATTTTGAACAAAAGCGGATTTAAATTTTGAATAGAATATGGGTCAATGTGTTCTTAAGATTTACCCCATGCACCCCCCCCCCCCCCCCTGGATCCGCCACTCTCATGACGGTGTATTCGAAATGCGAATCAGATACAAACCTCGATACACATGTATGCCACTTGGATTTTGGAAAGTGTTGTGGTAGTAGAAACTGTAACCGCTGCTACTGTTGGTCGAAGTTACACCAATTGCATCATAATTCAAATCCGCCCATACTATACTGTCGTCGACGACTGCTAGGTCGTAAGGATGAATCGACGATGTCGCCAGATGAACAATTCTGTCGTTGCCCCAGAGGTCGACGGACTCGATTCTATCCTTTCCATTGTCGCACCAATAGACCCGTGAACCTAGGCATCGATTCACGAAGCCGTCATAAGCCTATGTTCACCGACATTTTATTGACAGTTTGAAACATGTCTCAATCTTAATACACGTGTTTCAATGGGATGTCAGCGATCTTGCACGACGGTTTCGTGAAACGACGCCCTTACGGTTAATATACATATTAAACAAATTCATAATTACTGATACGTTATTGTTTACTATGAGTAGGATATCCAGCATAGGGCAGATGTGTTCTGAATCTATACTGATACATTCTTATCTGCTTGAAAGATTTACAATAGATAATTCAGGAAAATAATGTGATCATTATTTTAAAAGACTGCCTTCCCCCTTAGGACATTTAACCCCTATGACCGTTACCCCCTTATGACAATTACCCCCTTAGGACAATTACCCCTTTAGGAAAATTTCCCCCAGGAAAATTTTCCCTTCGGACAATTATCCCCCGAAGAGAATTACATCCTGAGGAGAATTACCCCTTAGGACAACAATCCCCGGGAAAATCCAACCAGGACAATCACCCCAGGATAATTACCCCCTTATTACTTAGAAATGTATGTGCATTAGCGAAACCGTTAATTAGTCAAATGTTTTTCTTTTGTTGGCAGCATCAGAAAATTTAAGGATTGTTTTTAAATGTACGTACTTATACGAACATTTAGGGGAGATATTGTTAATAAGTATTAACCCTTATACAATTTGCTTCTATACAAATATGTTACTCAAAAATCTTTTCTTTCCTGTGTTAATATCTTGAATGTGGTAACGACCACTTTTGTGCCTTTTCAGGCGGAGCAGTTATCCAGTATTTGGCATATTACAGTATAAGAGGTAAGGTTTTGAAATGGTTCCATAGTTATTTAACTGATCGACAGCAGTATGTTTATGTAGATCAATACAGTTCACAACGCCAATCCCTTCCAATAGTAATACCGCAGGGCTCCGTTTTAGGTACATTACTTCTCATATTGTATATAAATGATCTGCAGTTTGTTAGCAATATCCTTTGTCCAATTATATTTGCAAACGATACTAATTTATTCATGTCTGGAAATGATCTGTACGAAAAAAGCATTCGATTTGATATAGAACTTGACAAAGTTAATTACTGGTTTTTATTAAATAAACTCTCAATTAATTACGAAAAAACATGTTGCATGGTGCTAAAAACCCGCAACAGGAAAATAAATACTGCTACTAAAAA
This sequence comes from Strongylocentrotus droebachiensis, assembly GCA_035222895.1. Classification (NCBI taxonomy): domain Eukaryota; kingdom Metazoa; phylum Echinodermata; class Echinoidea; order Camarodonta; family Strongylocentrotidae; genus Strongylocentrotus; species Strongylocentrotus droebachiensis. The sequence goes on from JAVYIG010013736.1 coordinate 18,771, forward strand.
TGTAGATGTTAAAATGTAGGTGTTAAAAACCCGCAACAGGAAAATAAATACTGCTACTAAAAATGTAGAAATAGGTCAACATAAAATTTAGCTGGTGAAATTTACAAAGTTCTAAGGAGTGGTCATTGATGATTGTTTGAACTGGAAAGAACATGTTAAATACGTTTCATGTAAAATATCAAAAGCAATATGTGTATTAAACAAGCTAAAGATCATCCTTCCTTTGCGTAATCTTGTCAACCTTTACCAAACAATGATGTTAAAATGTAGGTGTTAAAAACCCGCAACAGGAAAATAAATACTGCTACTAAAAATGTAGAAATAGGTCAACATAAAATTTAGCTGGTGAAATTTACAAAGTTCTAAGGAGTGGTCATTGATGATTGTTTGAACTGGAAAGAACATGTTAAATACGTTTCATGTAAAATATCAAAAGCAATATGTGTATTAAACAAGCTAAAGATCATCCTTCCTTTGCGTAATCTTGTCAACCTTTACCAACCAATGATTTTACCACACTCATCTTTTTGTACTATAGCATGGGGAAATTGTGCAACCACTGCATTGAACAGACGTATTTTATTACAAACTAAATACGTGCAATACGTGCTTATACAAACTCTCATTTTGTTTAGCCTCAACAGATTCTCTTTTTAAAAAACTTAACATTCTCAATGTATCTGATATTCATGTTACTCAGATCGCAAACGTTATGTACTCTTATTTCAAAGGTGTTCTGCCAACAGTATTTTAATGAATATTTTATAACTAACAAGTACGCCCAAAGATATCAAACCAGAAATTCCAGTAACCCGTATGTTCATTTTTATTATTATAATCAAAGACCACTGTGAAATACACTGGGCCTAAGCTTTGGAATTCCCTTCTCTTGAACTTAAATCTTGCCCGTAACTTAACTCTTTTGAAAGAAAACAGAGAAAATATATTGTTAGCTCCTATACTGTCATTAATATTGATCAACTTATTCCTTTTTATAATGTTTGTTGCAATTAGGGTGTGCGTTTATATTCTGTTTGAATTTACTTTTTTGGTTTGTTAAGTTATATTCTGTGCTTACAGTATTATTGTCCAATTCATATATTTGTTAGGGTTCTGCCTCGAAAGGCCAATAGCCTATGTGATTCCCTTCCATATTTTCGTCCTACTGTAATGTGTTGTTAATATGTACATATTATCTATGTTTCTAAAGGTATGTTTTTAATGGAATGAGGAAAATAAAACTTGAACATGAACTAGTAAGGGTAGCAACAAGAGATAGGTAGTATACCATAATTATAAATAATATATATCATATACGATATATTTACATATATCATATAATTAGTGCAAGCCGGTTGGATGGCAATCATGCACATTCATAAGCATTTACCGTAAGGATTATCAGGGAATAAGGGTAATTATTCATCACACAGGTTCGCGGTAATTATGACGATGGGTGGTCATTAATCCGGGGGATAATCTATATAAGGTTTAATTGGCAAGATGGTAAGTTTGTGGATGATAAGAGTCCGAGAGCAATGACTCATATTCCTTTTCAATAAACTACGAAATGATCACGTAAATTTGTTTTTCAATTGTTTGATTGTAATCCTTACCGTCACCATTAAAAGACAACCCAAGGGGCCAATCGAGGCCAGAGTTGACAATGACGTATCTGTCCCCGCCATCAAGATTGGCCCTTTCGATTCGACTTGGGGATCTACAGTCTGTCCAAAACATCACTCTGCATGAGGGTGGAGAATGATAATGATAATGATAATGATAATAATACTATCATACTCTTTCTACAACAACTACATTAAAAAGTCACATAGAAGTCAGCTCTCATGGGGAATTCGACACCGTTCGGGTGTTTACCAAATAACAGGTGTTGTCAATCACCAGGGTAATTAGCCTTGGGTTTTATGACCATTAGACCTTACGTAATGCTACGCTTTTCCTTCACCCGAAGCTCTCCGAGCGATAAGGGGGTAATTCTTGACGGGCCAACAGGTTTGCTGTGTGCAGATTTTTACTCCCATTAATGGTATTTCCACCAAGTCTGGTGTCAGCGAATTATGGCCTTCTGCACATGGAAACTGCCGATCCAGTCCCTGTACTTCTTCTTCTACTACTACTACTACTACTACTACTACTACTACTACTACTACTAATACTACTACTACAACTACTACTACTACAACTACCACTAACACCTACTCTACTACTACTGCTACTAATACTACTTTTGTCTACAAAGGGAAGCTTCAGGAGCTCCAATTCTGTTCTTCCTGAGGGCCCTTCAATTGACAGCAATCGCCACTTTACACCTGAGAGGGGCAAATGTGGATTAATGACTTGCCAGAAGTCGTTAGTACGGTTCGAACCCTCAACTATTAGATTGAGATTTAAGTGAGTATAGATCTACTAAATAAAAACACCTGATACTCTTTAAATCTCCTTGGAAATTCGTAGAAAGAGATGATCGAATAAAGAAAGTTGAAAGAGAAACACAAAAGGGGGAATGGATATAAAATTGAAACATTCTTGGGCAAATCAACCCGTACATGTACAACGTTTCATCATTGCAGACATAGGAAGTGTCCGGATACCCCACACGTTTGACACATTGACTTTTCCTCTTGGAATATGCATAATGTAGATGGAGTCAATAAACACTTGACCGATAAGGCCAACAAAAAAAATGTTTGGTTGTCCTCGATTGCTTTTCTGGAGTAGGGGCGGGCGGGCGGATTTTTATTTGTTTAATTTTTTTTATTTTAAATATATATATTTGTTTTAAAATAATTTTTTGTCCATAAAAAAATAAAATCATTAGGATTGTCAAGCATTTAAACAAAGAAAGTCTATAAAACACTTAAATATGGTTACAGACCGGTTTAATGTACAATGAATATCAAGACTAACACAGAAAGTATTTTGGGCTTTGAAATACAGCACCTTTTAAATCTCCATTGTACTACTTACAGCTACTTGCGCCCTCTATGTAGCAAACACTGCCTAATCGGTGACCATTGGTCCCCCATGATCCTCTTTATCTTATATTAACTGAGAGCTGATTTGATGAGATAACCACATGTCCAGTGACCTTGCAGGGTGGTCTAATCCCTCCTGTAAACTAGTAAATATGGGCTTTAAAATGAGTTTAAGAATGCTCAGAACCTGATTTGAATGAACGGCATTTTGACATAGAAAAATAAAAATTGGCAAGTTTAATAAATACCTAATTGCGTACTGAAAAGACCAAACTGGCAACGGGACGCATTTTGATCCTTGCAAATGCATAAAATGGTATGTTTGGCATTTAAAATTGCTCCCCCCAAAAAAATTGAATAAAAACAAAAACAAACTTGAATTAAAAAAAAAAAAAAAAATACGAGCGGCCCGAAAATGACGAGCGGGCGGTCAAGGACAACCAAACAATTTTTTGTTGGCCTAATAGAGCTCAGCATAGCTTAGTATTTAAGCTGGTGATCTCTTTATCGCTTATTTGTTGAGCCACAGTGAATTTACTTTAGATATCAGCCAAGTCGGCTTTCCTTTTCCGAATGATTCATTTTTGTTTGAAGTAAGAAGAGCATCAAATGATTAATTAACAGAAACTTATTGCCCTTCTATCTCTGAAACAGATGATCTGAACATCACACCTGGAAAATTGATGGATGCAAAGGAGCAGGAGAGAGAAAATGAGTTAAAGATTGACAGGTGGCGATAAAGAAAGGGAAACAAAGCGATAAAGAGAGAGAGAGAGAAAGAGAGAGAGAGAGAGAGAGTGAAACAAAGGGATAAAGAGAAAGATAAGAGAGAGATTGGGAGAGAAAAAGGAAACCAAAGGGATAAGAGAGAGAGAGAGAGAGAGAGATTGGGAGAGAGAAAGGGAAACAAAGGGATAAAGAGAGAGAGAGAGAGAGAGAAAGATAGAGATTTAGAGAGAGAAGGAACCAAAGGGATAAAGAAAGAGAGAGAAAGAGAGACAGAGATTGGGAGAGAGAAAGGGAAACAAAGGGATACAGAGAGAGAGAGAGAGATTGGGAGAGAGAAAGGGCCCGAATCAAAGGGATAAAGAGAGAGGGAGAGAGACATTGGGATAGAGATAGGGAAAGAAAGGGATACAAAAAAGAGGGATAGAGATTTGGAGAGAGAGAAGGAACCAAAAGGATAAAAAGAGGGAAAAGGAGAGAGATATACAGTGCGTCCCAGAAAAAACGAAACCGAGAATTATCGATGTTTTATCATAACTTAGTCTCATTTATAATTAATAAATGAAACATATTAAGAGAGCTTAGATCCTCCTCTTTCATTTGGTGCAACTCATATAATGCATATTTCACGCATGAGTGATTAAAATGAATTTGAAGAGAGGTAACCAAAAAGTCATTTGGCGGACGGTATCTGAATTTCAAAGAGAAAATCACATTTCTAGAAAGTTGAGTTTCTGCCCTTTCATATGACACCTCAATCAGGAAAAATGAGCAAGGAATGGCAAAGTTCTGTTTGTTTAAAGTAGTGCTTGCATTTCCATAATTTTATCGAACAAATTCGTTTTCACTGGCTGCCTGCCGTAGAAACAAGCAAAATTGACAACAGACTTAACTCCGTTTCGTTGACAATCAGCCATGCATGAAGTCTTTTGTCTACGGTTGATTGTCAACGAAACGGAGTTAAGTCTCTTGTCAACTCTGTTTGTTGCTACGTCAGCAGCCAGTGAAAATGAATTCGTTTAATAAAATTATGGATATGCAAGCACTACTTTAAACAAACAGAACTTTGTCATTCCTTGCTCATTTTTTCCTGATTGAGGTGTCATATTAAAGGACAGAAACTCAACTTTTTAGAAATGTGATTTTCTCCTTAAAATTCAGATACCGTCCGCCAAATGACTTTTTGGTTTCCTCTCTTCAGATTCATTTTAATCACTCATGCGTGAGATATGCATTATATGAGTTGCATCAAATGAAAGAGGATGATCTAAGCTCTCCAAATATGTGTCATTTATCAATTATAATAGTGGTTAAGTTATGATAAAACATCGATAATTCTCGGTTTCGCTTTTTCTGGGACGCACTGTATATTGGGAAAGAGAAAGATAGTGGTGTCTGTGTGTGCCAGAGAGTTGATAGAGAGAGAGAGAGAGAGAATGAGAGAGGGAGAGGGGGATGGAGAGAGGGAGAGGAAGAGGGAGAGAAAAAAAAGTGAGTTGATATGTGTGAGGGTGTGTGTGTGTGTGTGTGAGGGGGTTAAAATACATATATTTACCCTTCTCCTTTGTGTATAATGATTGCGTATACAGTGTTTGTGTCGGTACTGATGAGTATCTGCTGAGAGGTTCCGTCGAGATTAGCCGACATGATTCGGTCTCGGTATGCGTCGGTCCAAAAGACTTTACCACGACTCGTATCCAATGCAAGTTTAAGTGGGTCTGTGAAAGAAAACAATGACATGATGACCTTCAGGAATGACAATGAGAAGAAGGAGGAGAAGAAATAAGAAAAAGAGATGCTTATGAGAGGAAGGATCAATTCGAAGGGATAGAGAGTACCAAGAAGGCAAAGATGAAGAGGGAAAAGAAGACAAAGAAGAAGAAGGTAAAATAATAAAGAGAAAAAGTTATAAAAGACCATCAAAAGCAAGAACATCAGCAGCATCAAAAATGAGAAACAAAATGAAAACAAGAAGAAGAAAAAGAGGAATTAGAAGGTCAAGCAAAGAAATACAAAATCACAAGGGAAATGAAGAAGGAAAGAAAAAGGAGAAGTATAAGTCATCGCGGAAAGAAGAAGAAGAAACAAAATGAGAAAAACAAAAACAAACTAAAACTAAACGAAAATAAAAACGGCGGATTGTAAGTCATATTACCACTACCACTATCGACGATCAAGCTTTGCATAGTGCCATTGATATTCGCGCGTCGTATGGATCCTGACCATTCGGTCCAGTACACCATGCGAGTATCGGGATCGTAATCAACGCTTAATGGTCGACTGACGGAATCGAAGGGCAAAGCATTGAAGGTTAAAGAGTCGAGACTGTCGCTGGAAAAGTCGGCCATGAATATTGTACGGTTTGTTTGGTCAGTCACAAATACCATCGCCTCCGCTGTACATGAGGAAAAAAAAGAAAAAAAAAAAGAAAACATGGAAAAAGTTTATTGTACAGCGTGCATGTACAGTTTAAAATGACATAGAATATTTATAATAACAGGGTCGTGCCTTATTTATTTATTTGTTCTCTTATTTAAAACACGGTTAAAATCCCATTCAGCATAAATAGTTGCGCTTAAAATGAAAATCCTATCTCTTTGGTACAGAGTTGCGATTGGTATCAAGTTACGATCATTTTGAATCAATGAGAAGTGTGTATTAGACGGGGTCCCCATCATTTCAACAGATGAGTTCGAAAAGGACAAGTAAAGAAGAAATTCGAAGAATAAAGCAATCATTTAAGAAAGAAAAAAAAACAGACGAACGAAACTGGTAACATTATTAAAACAGAATCAAAGTTTCAAAAGAACTCATAAATAAATGTTCTCAAAATTTGTTATTGAAATAACAGTCCTTGACAATCTTTACAAGTCCTAAACGGCAAAAGCGTTCCCCATCGGAACCTTTGTAAAATTGCTTTTATACCCCCATCTCACTTGAAAGGCGATCATGGCGACCATGGCGATCTGTGAAAATTTCGTTGAGCGTAGCAGAATGTCCACCCAACCCCACTTTAAGCCTGTGAGGCGACTATATACAACAACTCAGTTGAGATCTACCTGCGCTGAATGCGATGGTGATACGATGAAATTACGACGCTGCCACTTTCTCGCCCTATTTCGAGGCCGATGAGGTGCACTGATTCTGCAATCAAAGCGATGGTGATACGAGGCAAATGAGCTTATTAAAACCTCCCCTACAGTGATGCTGCGAGCGGGCGAATGTGATATGTTTATGCTGGGCTTCTGCGTCGATTTTATGACATCAGTATTTAAATCGGGGCATTTCTTCAGTCGAGTGCGAGCCTGCGACCAAGATGGATGTAATATCTCTTGAGCATGTGATAAAGTGCCCCCATGGCCTTTCATAGCAGCACGGCTGGTCGTTGCAATCAGCAACAGTGCAGCAGAAGTGCAGCGCGAACGCCTAAATTGGGGCGAAAGCTAGAAAAAGGCCATCCGGAGAAATGGTAGCCTCTTTGCGGATGTGGTTTGAAGTTTGTCGAGCATGAGGTGATCGCGTTTTTAAATAAGTAGTATTCTATAATTATCTCGGGAACAGGCATGAATCGGAGCCGCTGCCATTGCCCCTGTAATACGCTTTAGGAGCTACTGCAACGTAGAGCTATACAGCAGAATCGTCTTCTTTAATGAGATGGGGGTATTAGGAAATTCACAATCGAACTTTCCTCATTATCAATGCCTTGCACATTATAATTAAGATTGTTTAAGTCTTTCGAAGTTTTTATTGTAGAATAAGCGTATCAGGATTACCCCCCGAGGATACTCCCCCAGGACAATTACCCTCCGGTAAATTACCCCATGGATAATCATCCCCCCGTGGGCAATTACCCCCGACGACAACTACCCCCAATCCGGAAAATAACCTCCTAGGACAATTCCCCCCTTGGTAAACGAAGGACAACCTCCTCCCGAGAACAATAGCCCCCCCCCCCGAAAATTACCCCCTGTTCATTAAAGGGGAAGGGCACCCTAATAATATGTTGGTTGTTATAAAAGCAGATTTTTATTCGGGGGATAATTATTGTCCTAGGGGTGGGGGGTGGGGGTGATTTTCCTCGGGGGGGGGGGGGGGGGGAATTTTCCGGGGAGGGGGGGGGGGGGGGTTATTGTCTTTGGGATTGTCCCACTGGTAATTAGCCGGGGGTGATCGCCCAAGGGGTAATTATCCTAGAACCTAGAATAAGTAATCAAGGCAAACGCAAAGTGTTGTCTCGCCTGTGTCCCGCGATGAGAGTGAGCACGCATACGCACATGAAAATAATCCTACCTCAAAGCTGTAGAACAAATTGCCTGTACAGTGCTCTTTGCTGAATATTCGTTGACCATTTGAAATTGGACCACGATAAGATTTGACCTATTTTTTTAAAGTTGACCTGCTCCTTCAAGAGATGTATCTGTGATACGAATTTGGTAATCCTACCTATAGTTGTAGCATGTAACGTGCTTTTCACTGAAAGTTCATTTATCTTTTAACCTTTTCCCTTGGTCAGATTTGACCGATTTTCGATATTGACTAGCGCCTTCAAGACATGTAAATGTGGTATGAGTTCGGTGATCCTACTTCATAGCGATAGCAAGTTATTGCGATAGTACAGTACTTTCTACTACAAGTCTGACCCTTGACCTTTGAGCGTGGTCATATTTGACCCACTTTCAAATTTGACCTTCAATATATATATATACCAGTGGTATGACTTTGGGAAATCCTGCCTCAAAGATATAGAACGTTATTGGTTCTAGGACCATCACCCCCTGGTCAATCATCCCCGGCCAGTTCCCAGCGGGACAATTACCCCCCAGAAAATAGCCCCCGGTAAATACCCCCTCGAAAATAACCCCAAATGGACAACATCCCCGACGACAATTACCGCCGAGGACATTTACCCCCTAAAAATTCAGCTTTTCTTAAAACAAACTTATTATTAGGGGGGACTTCCCAATTAATGAACAGGGGGTAATTTTCAGGGGGAGGGGGGGGGGGGGGAAGTGGTTATCCTTGGGGTAGTTTTCCTAGGGTTATTTTCCGGGGGTAGTTTTCCAGGAGGTGATTGTCTAGGGGGTAATTGCCCTGATACGAACGTTATTGCGTTTATAGTGCTTTTTCACTTAAAGTTCATATACCTTTGACCTTTGACCGTGGTCAGATTTAACCCATTTTCATATTGACCTGCACCTTTAAGAGGAGTACATGTGGTATGAATTTGGTGACCCTACCTCATAGCTATAGAAAGTTATTGCGATAGTACAGCACTTTTTACTGAAAGTTTGACCCTTGACCTTTGAGCGTGGCCAGATTTAACCCACTTTCAAATATGACCTTAGCATATAATATATATACCAGTGGTATGACTTTGGGAAATCCTGTCTTAAAGATATAGAACGTTAATTGTTCTAGGACCATCACACCCTGGTCAATCACCCCGGCCAGTTACCAGCGGGACAATTGCCCCCCCCCCCGGAAAATAGCCCCCGGTAAATACCCCCTTGAAAATAACCCCAAATGGACAACCGCCCCGAGGACAATTACCTCCGAGGACATTTACCTCCTAACAATTCTGCTTTTCTTCAAACTAACTTATTATTAGGGGGGGGGGGGGACTTACCAATTAATGAACAGGGGTAATTTTCAGGGGGGAGTGGTTAAGTTTTCCGTGGGTGATTTTCCGGGGGGTAGTTTTCCAGGAGGTGATTGTCTATGGGGTAATTGTCCTGATACAAACGTTATTGCGTTTATAGTGTTTTTTCCCTTAAATTTCATGTACATTTGACCTTTGACCGTGGTCAGATTTAATCCATTTTCATATTGACCTGCACCTTCATGAGATGTACCTGTGGTATGAATTTGGTGACCCTACGTCAAAGCTATATAAAGTCATTACGAGTACGGCATGATTGTTGACGACGACAAAAACAAAAACGACGTCGAAAACAACAACAACATCTACCTAAAAAACGAAGGAGATAATCATGCTTGAGAAGTTGGGAGAACAATGGTATATAGGCCTATTAGTGACGTCTGTGGCCACTCATATAAGAGGTCCCTGGATCGTTCAAATTTGTCTCTCTCGGTCCAGGTGAATCAAAGTGTCACCTGGCAATTATGGGGTAGTACTAATTCCCCGGCCCGCAAGAAGTCTTTTTATTGATGTGGCCCACTACCTATAAAGTGCGCATAACAACAAAGTGTACCCAACTTTGGTAGCTCCTAATTGAAAAGTCATAACCAATATGACTTTGAAATCGATAGGGGAAGGAATGGGAGAGAAAGAGAGAAAGAAAGACAGAAAGGGGGATAAAGACAGGTATAGAAAGAGGGAGAGAGAGGGAGAGCTAGTGTGAGCAAGACGAAGAGGGGAGACAATTAACACATTTAAAATCATCGTGTTAAAGATTAACATTTATCAAATTCATGCCAATAATATTGAAGGAAGCACTTCATATCAAATCGAATCAAAAAAATTATTTCCCACTGTAAGACAACACAAATAAATATCAATGACAAATTATTGTTGTAAACAAAAGGGGCGGGATCATAGAAAGTACGCAAAAAGTTGTTAAAAATAACCCTTAATACACTTTCTCATCTGTGTATTTAAAAAAAATCATATTGTAAAGCGATCCTCATTGAGTGACTAAGGAGAATTAGGCTTTCCGTATAATATTGAATGCATGTCCTCAACAATTCTAGACACATTGAAGAGGTGTTGTGGGCTCATGGATACATCGCCAGACTATGGATCACATGGTTCGCGGTTCAAGTCCCGCGACGGTACTAAGCTCATTTGGGAATCAATAATCTACATATTTTACACTCCTCCCAGGTAGGAAGAAATTCCCTGAATGCTTAAACGAAAACCAGCATAATGAAATTTTACTTTAATTATATTCCTTCTACTGTACAAATCCTCTCTAACATTTGCAAGAAATCCTTAAAAATTCTCAAACCACAAAGATATTTATGGTTTTCTTTGAAGGCGTCACTGTGCGACACCCTCTTACAGTATATTCTCCCAACTTTTTTTGGTTTTCCAATCGTTTTTCCATGAAAATAAGACAAAAAACAGACTTTTATAAATCTTTCGACACTTAAATGTCTGGAATGGAATATAGAGCCAATTTATTGCTTTGTGACGATTTACATTCACCTAAAATGTAATTAAACAGCAATAATATAGTTGGGAGAATTAAGGAATCGATCAGATCATTTTTTCCCAATGTTTATCATCAACAATGGCTTGTTTTGTTTTACTCAAACTTTTAGATTATCCTTAATTGTACATCTAGCGATGAAGTCAATACCTTAGCACCCTTTTCACTCATCTGAACAATGTTACCAGGTCCCTTTAAGGGAAACATGGACATTGTTCTTTATAGGCAGGTGGTCTTTATGTACAGGTCCTGTAATACATGTCCAATGAGAAGCCATATTGAAGGGAAAGCAAAACTGCGATCTTTATAAACAGGTGGTCTTTCTATACTGGTGGTTGCTGATGACTGCGTCACATATCTAACGGTCTCCGACCGATTTTGTGGATCGCCAGAAAGTCGCCGAATTTCAATTTCGCCAGCACAAACGTAGCTAGTTCGCGTATATAGCAGAAGGCAATCGGCGGATCAGACGACACTTGATAGTGATTTTGTATGTGAGATTGCTTTGCTAAATATAAAATACAAGAAAATTTACCATATCTTTAAACTAACTATCATTGATATCTGATAATTAAACAGTTTGTAAAATAAACCTACCAAACTACATTAATACAATGAAATACTTGACTGAAAGTAGGGGAGTTTTATGTGGTGCACAATTGCACCCCTCTGTTAATAATCGAATAGTCCATGATGTTCATGAATATTCATGTTTTTGCTTACCTCGGCAAAATGCTTGCCTATACTAAATGGAAAAATTAGGGTGGGGGATTGGATGAAATGGACATAATAAACAAAGCAGAACTGATCTATGATAATTCATGCTTCTTATCCTTCGTGTGCTTGACTTATAACCTTACAATCGCGTGGTAAATTGAGTCCAAAGTTCGACTTGTTGTACATGTGCTATATAGGCAATGGCGAGCTTGCGACCTATTTTGATCAAATTACGATGGGTGAACTTTCAAAATTCAATGGGACATGAAGGTTTCAATGAAAGAGCTAGTGATAACGTACGTCGGGGTGGATGTGCTTTTCATTTAAAAAAAAAAGAAGAATTTTTAACGATTTTGTTGTAAAAGTCCATAGGCTAACGTACATGTTAGGCTGCTGGACTCTGCCGATAGGGGGCGTTCTCTAATGAGACTAAACGGAGCTATATGCGCCAGGTGCCAATTTAACACCTGTCAGTAAACAAACGGGGTCGGGCGAAGCCCGCCCAAAATTAGGGTTGGCATCGTCCGAGTTTCGGTCGACTATCAATAGGACTGTCGGTGCCCGCCGGACACTCGGGCAATGTCCGGACGAGCTCCGCGCGACGTCTTGCCCTCCGACGCGTCTGCGCCCCGAATCTATATAGGACACTTACACATTTGTTCACATTTCTGAGGTCTGAATTAGTTGACATCAGAGCAAAGCGAGTTACACTGTACAATTTTTAACGTTTGTTTTAATACTAACATCGGGACGGATTTTTACAGCTTGTGTTCATGTAGTCCCATATACATCTTTCTGTGTACAGTGTTTGTAACTTTACGAAGACTTGGCCGAATTTCTTATCGTTTTGATGATTCCAGAACCTTGCAATACACACGAATACTTATATGCTAGATGATCAACCTTTTCTGGTCGATTAAACACGGCTTTCTTCACAATGCAATCGCATGACCAGAACTCAACTTCATCTCTAAAACGCAGGTAAATTAGCACTTATTGTTAAAGCAATCAGTTTATCCGCTTGTTAGCAACTGTTTTGTATCTTACTGTTAGATATTTATTGTTTTATACGTTGTGAAATTGGTCAAGCTAAGTAAGCGTTTGTAGACACGCTGCTGCTAACAGTTCACAAACACTATTTTCAGAAACAAGTGGTTGAATCGTTTGAACACGGGCACATACAAATGGGTCGACCGTTGTAAATTTAGAGTGTAGTACTTTGAAGGTTTTGAGAGAGTGAGCAGAAGTTGTTGCAGAATTTGAAGAAAATAAGAACGAACAGCAAACCGAACTGTGATCCAATTCACGAACTTCAGAAAAAAAATCACTGCGCATTTGTACTAATTCTCTCTATCTAGCGCCATCTAGACCTTTATTTTTAAAATTAAATACAATGACAGTCTATGATAAAAAATCAATTTAAAATCGTTTCACTTATGCATGCTGTTAAAAATAGATACGCTCCTTACCATAAGATAAGTCTTTTTCAATACAACTATGAATTCAATCAGTATAATACTTCTCCAGCACCGAGGAATAATTGAAAGTATCTCAGAATGCAGGGGATATATATTAAGACAGCTACCAGACTTAAGCCAATTATTTGGAGGCCTTAACTTGGTGGGATATGATTTTCTGACGGAGTATCATAAGAACATTATTGACTTGACAGGAGGAACCAGGCCGGGGCTCGGAGCGCGCTCGAAGCAAACCCAAGTTTGTACAAGTCGCGGGCGGTATGCGGGAGGGGGACGTTCGAGTATCGTAGGTAGCCAATGCGGCGGCCGCGCAGCTCTGCCAACCCTCGTCTTAATTTGTAAAGCCCAAAATGGTCTAAAATCGTCGGAAAGCCGCCCGAATATCTATCGAATGTTTGCCGATGCCCGAGCGATCTATGGGCGACCTATTTACGAGCTCTGCGACCTCAAAATTCGCCATTGGAAAATTGCTGAATTGGGAGCAGGTTTTAGTGCTCTGCGAACGTCGTTCGACCCTTGCCGTATTCCTGGCAAAAATGCCGTTTTGAGCTCGCAGAGAAGTCGGGTGGGCTACGTTTTGAATATTTGACGGCCACTTTAAGCAGGTTTGACTGCAGCAATAGTAGTAGTAGTAGTATTAGACGCATAAGTAGTAATATCATAAAACCTACGCTAATACATTCACAGTACTAAGCTACGGAATCTTAACAAAACAAATGTAACATATAAAAAAGGATTGCCATGTACTACATATCGTGCAGATTATAACCTGCCACATCGCAGGGGACCAGGAGTCGGCCGATCCCGAGTAACAGTAAGAATACAAACAAATATACTTAACTATTTTCAAATATTGGATCCTAATTACTTTTGGAATTTTGTAGAATGTCAAATACGATTAATATAAAAACTATATTTTATTAATCTATCAAAGACAAAAAAAACTTGAGTCAGATTTAAAAAAAAATAAATTAATCTTTATTAGATATAAAATGAAATCATGTAGGGAAGATATATATATTTCATTTTATAAAAAGAAAGTTGATGGCGCTTTTATAAGATCCAGATCAAACTTTTTTAATTCAGAAAAAAAAAAATCAAATTTTAGAATTAACTACAAAACTATATGATAAAAATTGACAAATTGAACAGTCAAATAAAGATACCCTAAAAACAGCCAAGGAGTATTATTAAAAAATAAATACTTCCAATAACCCCTCACTAGCTAATTTTATATAAAATTTACCTGAAGACTGTCAGAATGTTGAATTTGTATTAAATTCTAAATAAAAGTGTGGAGGTTTGTTAACATTGAACGAATGTTTAAATACGCGTAAAAATATGCAAAATAATAACTTGGTACTGATGAGTTTCCTTGTGAACTTTATAAATTCTTTTTAAAAATTTGGCCGTCTTTTTACTACAAAATTTTAATTATTAATTTCATAGTGGTAAAATGTCCCTTGATCAAAGAAGAGCCATAATAAATCTTGTTCCTAAGAAAAATCAAGATCCCTTATTTTTGAAAAATTGGAAACCCATGTCTGTTTCAAAAAAACTGATTTAAATTAATAGCTGAATGCATAGCACATAGTCTAAGAAATGTGTTATAAATCCTAAATTAAAGGTTATGACCAGGCTAGTCTTTTTTAAAGGACGTTCTTAAAATATTCTTTTGGCTTTAAATATTTTGGGATGCGCAAAGATTCAATCAGTTTAATTTTGGCCATCACAAGAAGTGGGTTATTGATGTAGAAAAATGTTCATGCACCTGTACAGCTCATTTTATGTATGTTATTACCGAAGAAACAAAAGAAGTCAGCCAGTCACTCAATAGTGTCTGACAGTGAAGACTAGAGAGTAAACGGTTTCCTTGCATAATTTGATAATAGGACACTGCTCAGTAACGTTTAAATTTCACAGATAGGACATACATGACATATTCATAATCCCTGCAAAGCTCTACGGAATTCGATGTTGGCTGCAAATGGGACATAGTACCTTTAAGCCAATTGAATTTTTTTTTTTTAATGAAATAATGAGTAATTGGATTAAAAGTTATACACAAATTCAAGGAATTGTGATTAATGATACACATATAAAAATAAATATGTACGCTGAAGATGCAACATTTTATGTCTAGAATTATATATATACAGTGTACTTGAAATATTGAAAAGATATCGTAATGAATCAAACATTTTAGCTCTTGGTTATTACAAAGCACACCCCCAACATTCTAAAGGTCCATTTTATTTATTAGACATGCGTTTTTCAATGAACTGGAATGATTTATATGCCTTGCCTAAATTACAAACTTTAAAACGAATTTTGGGAATATGATCGATGAGAGAATTAACACCGTTGTGACAAATTATTATTGCACAATCATGTGCCATTTCCCAACTTATTTTTCTTTTATCAGTATTACCGAAACACCTTGAATTATTTATTCATGAAGTTGAATCTGTGATATACTACTCTTTTATTTGGAATCGTAAACCAGACAAGATAAATCGGAATACAATTATAGCAGATTATATGGAAGGGGGTTTGAAAATGAAACATTTACCATCAATTATTATAGGACTTACATGGTTGATGAGATTGTTAAATAAAGAAAATAAAGGAACTGGAAATGTTTTTTTTAATTTTATATGATGAAATTAGGTAATGGTTTATTTGGACTTGAAATTTAACAAGTAAAGAGCAATTGATGAAAATGAAAAACTCCTTTATAAAAGAAATGTTAGTAGCCTGGAGCAACGTAACTTTTGTTGACAACCCAATTGATCATTTTATTCATAATCAAATTATTTGGAATAATTCGTGTATCAAAGTAAATCGGAAGAATGCTTTTAAGTCTGATTGGATACATAATGGCGTAATAAAAATGCATCATTACAAAAAAAAAATGATAGGTTTATTTTAGTTATGATGAATTTGTGCAAAACTACCACATTCGCTGTAAATTTATGGAGCTGTATTCTGTTTTATCCGTCATTCCTTTATAATGGAAACATATTGATAAAAATATGCCCATTTAAAAATATGAACAATCATATGAATCAGTGATATTTATTAAAAGCCAACGCACAGACTCGCACTAATTCTTGAAAGAAAATTGCGTAACGAGGGGATTTAACAAGATCGCAAAAACTTTCAAGAAATCAACTAAAGGGCTATTTCAAAACCCTATTGTATATCTCAATGGAATCATGTTCGATTTACCCAATTCGTAATTTTAAAGTGTGAATATTTCAAAAGTTAATGGACAATGCTAATGAAATTCCCTTAGGTTTTGCGAACGTAATATTTATTTTTAAATAAATTACATTTTCTCAATTTATGTCCGAAATAGTAAAACTTTTTTTGAATTTGAATTTGAATTTGAGTTTGAATTTGAGTTTGAACTTGAGTTTGAATATGAATATGAATTTAAATTTGAATTTAAATCTAGATTATTTCGCCTATAAGATATTGATGGATAAGTAGGAAAAATCAACATAATGAAACTATAACAAAAGCAAGTCAGTCATACTAATTTTTCACATTCTGAATGAATATCTCATACTATTTGGATAATTATTATTTTGCAAATTTAAATTGTAACGGACTAATATTTTAACCAAAAATGTGCAAGCCTAATACATGAAAAATCATCAGCCATATTCAAACAATCAATCCACATTTCAATTGACAAAATCACTTGATTCCTTACCTTGCAGAGATGGAGCACATTGTAAAAGAAGACAAAGAAAGGATAACACGAACCCGTTCAGATCGGCCATCCTTAAAACAGGACCCTTGAATGGGTATGGGCCTATAAACCTGACTGTTTAATAACGACTATGCGGCAGATTTCAAACTGCTTGGAGAAACTTTTTTTTTCTTCGGTATACTATGGTTTACTGCTGATCGTCATGAAGGTGGCACCTGTCTTCTTCCGAAGAAAATGGCTGAATGAAGAAAGGGGTACCGATTATGGCACTAAATTGCCACTCACATTAAGATATTTAAACAAACAAATGACGCAAATACTTGAAAAGCGTTTATGATTATGCCAATAGGTTTCAAACGTCTTGTTGAAATTAAGAAGCCGATAACATTCATTCCGTTCCGACTTATCACCCCGGGGATGGAAACAGAAGCCGATTTTCTCACATAAGTATTAGCATTTCGTGTTGTTGCAATTTATCATATCTTAGAAAGGTAAATGTTGAGAATGAGGCGACACGAATAAGAGATACGAAAGGGGTAAATTATTAACATATGAAATTAATGCTTTCCTTTATTACCAATGTCTGTGTTTGCTTTGTGTATACATGAAATGATGGGAAATTCATGCTGTTTCTTTTCCTGTTTTCGATTATTTAAATGTTCCCCTGTTTGAAAGACATTCTTTCTTTCTCACTCCCCGTTTGCTCTCTCACCCCCTCTCCCTCTTTCAAATGTGTCACAAGAAAGAAAAGCCATTCAATATTGTTATTATTATTAGTATGAAACCTAATATATTTTCATAATTACGTCCTTGTATTAATTTGTACATTATACATGCAGAGAGAGAAAAAGGTTATTTTGTCTGCATGCATACATCCATTGTCTTATCCTGTACATATTTCAAAGTGTAATCACCTTTCATAAACCAACAAAATTGCACGGTCATCTGAATATTTTTGCTCAAAGCACAACATGTGCTGATTTTTCTGTTTGGCTCAAAACCTTTATACAAACAATAAAGTGAAATAATGATGCAGTAATGCTTGAAGGTTAAAATCCTGTTGCGGAAATATATCACAAGACAAGTTTTTGTACAGTTTTGCAAGCTAGGGCACTCCCTCCATGATTCTCATGAAAAATCAAATTTTGATTATTTAGCACATGAATATTCAAATAGTAATTCCTGCCTCATTAGCCGCTAGGGTAGATTATGTTGATAAAAGACCATTGATATTTGCTCGGAGTGAATTTAGCCAAGGCATTGCAACTGTGTTCTTAAGGAAGGTGGGACTGGGTACCTGATTATAGATGCAAACATAATTGTGGTTTGGATTAAAATGGCTGGAATGCTCCCTATGGTGTGGAGAGTGTGTAGATTAAATTTAGAAATGTAAGTTTCATTCAGTAATGGATGTAATAATACACTCTATCATGCTTTGAATAGTTAGAAAGATTCTGAAAAAGAAAACTTGTAAAAAGGAAAACTAAGAATTGCAACAGACTCATGCCTTTTGAATGTTTGTATGTATGCGAATTCTAGTTTATTGTGTTATTTCCATCTTCCAAAAGGCAATGTGGTCTAGTGACTGCAGATCACAAGGTAAGGGGTTCAAATCTTAGCCAGCCACTAACGTCCTTTGACAAGGCGTTAATCTACATTTAGGGGAGGGGGGGCGGATCATATCTAATGACCCCCCATGTTTTTTTTAAAAAAGAAGGGGACCACCCATTTGGCCCCCCTCCATTTTGAAATGTTTTCTATTCTTTTTTGCACCAGGTAATGAGAAAATCGGTCTTGGTTGCACACTACATCGGTCAAGATCGCAATGTAATTCTATGCATACAGGATTTGATGGATGGAGTGGTCGTAGATGGAGAGGAGGTCATTATGATGATGTTTTGAATAGTAATGCACATTCTATCTAATCATTTACTAAAATTCTGTATTTTTGTTATGAAAGGATGAAGAAATGATTTCGAGGAGTTTTAATTTATTAACGTTCACAATCAGACGATATGTAGATACGGTCAAAGAATAATATAAACTATAAAATGAACATTTCTAGAAATTTGGTCATGCGTCCATTTGCGCCTTTCTACTGGGCATCCAATATTATTGATAAGTTGATTCAACTCTAAGCACTTTGTCATGATGTCACCTGTTTTGTTAACATATATATTTAGATTGCCTCTCACATCAAGATATAACAAAAAGCAATGACGCAAATACTTGAAAAGCGTTTTACATTACTTTATGATTATGCCCATAGATTGCAAACGATTTGTTGACATTCAGAAGCCGATAACATTCATTCCGTTTCAACTTATCAGCCCGCGGATGGAAACAGAAGCTGATTTTCTCACAAAAGTATTAGCATTTCGTGTGGTTTTATGCAAAGTTTAATCACCTTTCACAAAACAAAAGTTGCACGGTCATCCGGATACTTTTGCTCAAAGAACAAGATGTGCTGATTATTTCGTTTTTCTCAAAAACCTTTAGAAACAAAATGAAATACTGATGCAGTGATGATTGAAGGTTAAAATCCTGTTGCAGTAGTTTATCACAATTTGTACAGTTTTGCAAGCTAGGGCCCTCCCTCCATGACTCTCTTGAAATATCAAACTTCGATGTTTAGTACATGAATATTCAAATAGGAATTCCTGCTCTATTAGCCACGATGGTAGATATGTTGATAAAAGAAAACTGATACATGTTTGATATTTGAGTGATGTTAGCCAAGACAAAATCAATCACAAAGTCATACGCCAGAAAACAAAGGTTAAAGACATCATGGAGAAAGTCAGAGAATCCAAGTGGAGATGGGCTGGGCATGTAGCAAGACTTCAGGACAATAGATGGGCAAATCGTTTAACAGAATGGCAACCAAGGATGGGAAAGAGGAGAAGAGGAAGGCAGAAGAGAAGATGGAGAGATGACCTAACATCATACATGGGAACGGCCGCTTGGGCTAGGACAGCTATAGACAGAAGAGAATGAAAATGTTATGATTAGGGCTTTGTCCAACGTCTGGATGAACTATATATCCTGATAGATAGATAGATAGATATATAGCCAAGGTACGGCACTTGTGTGCTTAAGGAGGGTATGATTGGGTACCTGATAGGATGCAAATATGATTGTGGTTTGAATAAAAATGTCTGGAATACTCCCTTTGGAGTGACGAGTGTGTATTTAAATTTAGAATTGTAAATTGCATACAGAGACTGGTGTAATAATATACTGTATCATGCTTTAAATATAGTTACTTTAACTAGAAAATGCTCCTATGAAGTGGAGAGTATGTATTTTTAATGTAGGATTGTAAGTGTCATCCACGCCACCAATGAAATATATTGTATCATGCGTTGAGGTTAGGTTTAGGATTGGGGTTAAAGTTGCATGTAATAGCACAGTGTTGGGTCTGGAGGTGAAGTGCGGAATTCAGTTAATGTAGTAAATTGATTACAGACCAATTGTCACATGAGCGTGTGTGAAATAGTATTTTCCAGAGTTGTAGATGAGGGAATTAATGTTCTCGACACCCCCTAGTGTAGAGCCAACTAATTTTTTTACAATGCCTATCAGGCATAGGCCTATTTCTAAAAAAAGACGTTTAATACATACAATATATTAGTTTGTGTATCTATTTGCCAATGGGTCCCTCGTCTGTCTGGTTATGCCTCTGTGATGTCAGCCATTCTAAGCTGGAAGTTACTGAGGTGCGATGGCTCAGTGGTAGAGCAGTGTGTTTAAAACCAAGTAAATGTACAAGTGCCCTTTGTTAAGTTATTAATCCTCATTGCCAAGTCAGTCAGAGAGGGCTTAAAGCTGTCAGTCCCCTGGCTGCTTAATTACTAGACAAGATTCTTGTCGAATTTTAATATCGCTGTTATCCCTGCCTAGCAGCCCGTCAAAGAAGTTAGGGATCTACAACCTGTCGTTGAGAGCGCCCTATTAAGTACTAATAATCGCGCGCCTGAGCAAAAATGTGTACATGTATTGTGTGCACGTCCGATCTACAGTCGCTCGTATCGCACGGATCATAGCATGTGTACAGCAACTACGAAGTCAGCTCAGTAAGTGGGATACTTACTTACTTAATTATAGCAGACAGGTAAAACTAAAAAAATCAAACCAAACCAAGCATCATTTTTCAACTGAACCTTTGTGAATTTAATCTCTTGCCAAATTCGTACTTCTGAGCCGGACAAGAGAGGATCTGCAAAATTATGACCCGATATTGATGTGTAGGTTATTGGTATATATCAATTGTTCTCAGAAGACATGTGTAATTGTTTTGGCCCAGGCGCGGATCCACGTGGGGAGGGGGGGGGACGTCGGTCCCGCCCCTTGTCCCCCAAACAGGTAAAAAACTTTAATTTTACAGTAAAAACGGTCCCCCCCCCCCCCAAGTGGCCGGAAAAAAGAAGAAACCAAAAAATCCTTTTTGGCTCAAGGGAGGAGATGAATGTTGAAAATTAGTGCGCCTTACCAACCCCCCAACCCCCCCCCCCCGCTTATTCGCCGGCTTGCTGATCCGGCACTAAATATTTTCTCACGAATTGGTCCCCCTCCCCCCCCCCCCCCCTTTGCCAGATTCGCCTCTGTTGTGGACTGCATGCAATGTAAATTAGTAAGACAAGCAAATTGTGTAGTGCTCCTCAGATCAATGTATATATAAATGCTCTATCCTGTCTTTATTCTGACATTACACTATGCTTGTTCTTTCTTGGTTGCACACTACATCGGTCAAGATCGCAATGTAATTCTATGCATACAGGATTCCATGATTACCTCCTCTCCGTCGACTACCACTCCATCTGTGAGACAGATGGAGTGGTAGTCGACGGAGAGGAGGTAATCATGGAAGTTCTTATTCATCTGTCTATAAGCATGGTATAATATTGAAAAGAATAAGTGTAATCTAGGGCACTAACCATCAACAAAATCACTTATACATTATTATGATATCACATGATTCATTACTCCAATGATTACAGTTTCATTAAATTATTATAAAAAGAAGACGATTTGCTGTACCGTTCTCGACTGTAAATCCTTGTCTGAATTCAGTTCCCCCCCCCCCCCTCCCGCGCGGAAGTTTTGGCGTTTCATTAAATTATTAGAGAAAGCAGACGATTCGTTGTACCGTTTTCGACTCTTAATAAGCCCTATTTATCTGAATTCAGTTTTCCGCTCTCGCGCGAAGCGCGGAAGCCTTGGCGTTTCCTTAAATTATTAGAGAAAGCAGACGATTGGGTGTACTTTTCTCGACTCTTAAATCTCGTCTGAATTCAGTTTCCCCTTCCCGCGCGAAGCGCGAAAAGCTTAGACGTTTGAAACAATTATTATAGAAAGAAGACGATTCGTTGCACCGTTTTCGACTCTTAATAAGCCCTATTTATCTGAATTTAGTTTTCCCCTCTCGCGCGAAGCGCGGAAGCCTTGACGTTTCCTTATCGTGACATACTGTATACGTGTAGGCTATACATAAAAAAAATAACTCAAGTCTCATGCATTATGCTGAAATTGAAACGATCACATTGTTTTCTTCTTCTTCTTCTTCCTTTTTTTTCCTCTCTTTTTTTGGGTAATATCAGGGGGGGATGATTGTACAGGCCACCCCCCCTACTTCAAGCCGGGGGGATGCACCCCCCACCCCCCCCCCCCACCCGGAATTTACGCCCCTGCATGTAGGGTCATTGGGCAATGGGACTTTCATTAAACTTTCTCTAAAAGTAGGTTCAATTGGAAGCATAAATGTTAAAGAAGTGGTTAAAAAAACAGAAATGAGGATTTGAAAGAGATAATCTCTTTCTCTCTTTCATAATACCATCAATACTAAAGGCACAATATCCATCATGAGTACTTCCAATTAAAAATTGCCCCTCTTCTTCCTCCTCTCTGTCTTTCCGTTAGCTTACACCGAGGGCTGTTAATGACTACAACAGAGGGCGCCAGTACCTGGCTGATGTGGCCAGCCGTGAGCGCGTCCCGATATTTGAGGATGTGAAGGAGGCGACACATGCACTTGTGGAAAGGATCAAAAGAGACCTAGAGAAAGTGATGAGGGAGAATCCGTCCCCCTTCCACCATGCGTGTCACATCCCTGCCACCCCCCAGAACCATGGGGATCTTAGGTCGCCCATGTCCTTCTGTCTTGGACTATGACACTATAACACGAGCCGATCGAGCAAAGGGCCTCCTCCTTTCTGACTTGCCACACTCCTCCCTAGAAGCCAGGGGCACATGTACATGTGGCTTGAATGCTTCTGATGTGTCTTGGATTTGGACATCACCAGGGGTAATTGATGTGGAGATGTAACCCCTTCCAATCAGAATACATTCATCGTAAGAACCTTTGGTAACCAAGATCTTCTCTGTACTGTCTTGGACTTGGGAATCACCAGGAGTAATTGATGAGGAGATATAACCCCTTCCATTCAGAATACATTTATTGTAAGAACCTTTGGTAACCAAGATCTCATCTGTCCTGTCTTGGACTTGGGCATCACCAGGAGTAATTGATGAGGAGATATAACTATTGCTCTGAATAGTCTGAGAGAAGCTCTTTCGTTTGACACGTAGAAACACAGGCGTCATTGCACGCAGACCGTTGATCACGATTGCATTTCTAGTTTACCTTGTAACCTTTAGCCCTTGGTCATATATTGTCCCTTGGTCATATTTGACCGATTTTCGATATTGACCAGCACCTTCAAGACATGTTAATGTGGTATGAATTCGGTAATCCTACCTCATAGCTATACAAAGTTAATGCATGTACAGTACTGTTATTGAAAGTCTGACCCTTGACCTTTGAGCGTGGTCAGATTTGACCCACTTCCAAACTTTACCTTCGCCTTCAATATATACAAGTGGTATGACTTATGGAAATCCTGCCTTAAATATATAGAACGCTATTGGTTCTAGGACCATCACCCCTGGTCAATCACCCCCGGCCAATAACCTCCGAGGACATTTACCCCCCTAAAAATTTCTGCTTTTCTTAAAACAATCCTATTATTAGGGTGTACTTCCAAACTAATGAACAGGGGTAATTTTCAGGGGGGGGGGGGGGGGGGTGATTATGCTTGTGGATATTTTTCCGTGGGGTAATTTTCAGGGGGAGGGGGGGGGGGGTAATTTTCCAGGAGGTGATTGTCTAGGGGTGATTGTCCTGATACGAACGTTATTGCGTTTATAGTGCTTTTTCATTTAAAGTTCAAAGACCTTTGACCTTTGACCGTGGTCAGATTTAACCCATTTTCATATTGACATGTACCTTCAAGAAATGTACCTGTGGTATGAATTTGGTGACCCTACGTCGAAGCTATATAAAGTCATTACGAGTACGGCATGATTGTTTACGACGAAAAAACAAAAAACGAAGACGACAATAACAACAACATCTACCCCCAAAACGAAGGAGATAATCATGCTTGAGAAGTCGGGTGAACAATGGTATATAGGCCCATTAGTGAAGTCTGTGACCACTCATATAAGAGGTCCCTGGATCGTTCAAATGTGTCTCTCTCGGTCCAGGTAAATCAAAGTGGTACCTGGCAGTTATGGGTAGTACTAATTCCTCGGCCCGCAATAAGTCTTCTTTTTTTATTTTATTAATGTGGCCCACTACCTATACAGTGCTCAATAACAACAAAGTGTACCCAACTTTAGTAGCTCCTAATTGAAAAGTCATAAACAATATGACTTTGAAATGGATAGGGGGGGAAGGAATGGGAGAGAAAGAGAGAAAGAAAGACAGAAAGGGAGATAAAGACAGGTAGAGAAAGAGGGAGAGAGCGGGAGAGCTAGTGTGAGCAAGACGAAGAGGGGAGACAATTAACACAATAAAAATCATCGTGTTAAAGATTAAAATTTATCAAATTCATGCCAATAATATTGAAAGAAGCACTTCATATCAAATCGAATCAAAACATTTATTTCCCACTGTAAGAAAAACACAAATAAATATTGATGACAAATGATGGTTGTAAACAAACATGGTGGCATCATAGAAAGTAAAGAAATGTTGTTAAAAATAACACTTAATAGACTTTCACAACTCTGTATTTAAAAAAAATCATATTGCAAAGCGATCCTCATTGAGTAACTAAGGAGGATTAGGCTTTGCGTATAATATTGAATGCATGTCCTCAACCAATTATAGACACCTTGTGGAGGTGTTGTGGGCTCAAGGATACGTCACCAGACTATGGATCACATGGTTCGGGGGTTCGAGTCCCGCCGCGGTATTAAGCTCATTTGGGAATCCAATAATCTACATAATTTACACTCATCCCAGGTAGGAAGAAATTCCCTGAATGCTTATTATAAGGGAAAACCAGCAAATTGCTCTTAAAGAAGAGAGGGAGGGAAATTCTTGGATATTACAAATACAGTATAATGTTGTACCAAGTCTGTATATAAATATATATATATATATATAAATGTGGCTAATTGTCAAAAAGAAAACATTGATTGTCACCCCTTATAATGACTGAGAGGGACAATAGCTTAAGTTCCCTTTTCCGCATTTCGTACAAATAACCAATCTAATTTTGACAACCATAATTACGTTACAAATCTGCGGAATATGATAAAATGACACTGATATATTGGTGAAGGCTCTTGACTCTCATACGAGAGGACCCGGGTTCGATCTTTGCGCATTGCCGAGTTTCAGTACAATTTCATATACTGTATTGATCTATCCTTGCACAATTATGTTTTGCCTCCATTTGTGTATTCAAAGGGTACCCGGCAATGCTGGGGATGATGATAATAGCAGGGTCCGCAAGAGAAGCATATAACACTGATATCGTTGACGTTCGTGCACTAAACCAAATTACTATTATCGTTTTTCTTATTGTTATCAATATTATGATTGTTGCTAAAACTATCATTATTACTATTATCAATATTACTGTTATTGTTACTATTATTATTATTATTATCATTATTATTGTTGTTGTTATTATTGTTATTATTATTATCATTATTATCATCATCATTATCATTACTATTGATGTTATTATCATTATTGTTATCATTATTATCATATTTATTATCATTATTAGTAGTAGTAGTCTTAAGTCTTCGTTGTAGTAGAAGTAGTGAAATCTGTATATAAAGACCGCTTAATGGAAACATGGAAATTGTTCTTTATAGACAGCTGGTCTTTATGTACTGGTGGTTGATTATGCCTGCCGACACATATCCAACGGTCTCCGGCCGATTTTGTGGATCGCAAGAAAGTCGCCGAATTTCAAAACCCGCCAGGGAGTCGAGCGTATTTTTCGCTTGAAATCTACCCTATCAAATATTGGACGGGGCTCGCGAGATGCCCTTTTAACACCCGTCAGTAAACGAACGGGAGTCGGGCGAAGCCCGCTCGACATTAGGGCGGGCGCCGTCCGAGTTTCGGTCGACTATCAATAGGTTTGTCGGTGCCCGCCTGACACTCGGGCAATGCCCGGACGGGCTCCGCCCGACGTCCTACCCCGGCTTCCTCCTACGCGTCTGCGCCTCGAATTATTACAGGACACTTACACATTTGTTCACATCATATTTCTGAGCTCTGAATGAGTGAACAGCGCAGCAAAGCTACTTACACTCTTAATTGTTAGCGTTTGTTTACTAACATGTTTTTGTCCCCAAAATTAAAACACATGCTTGTTTAGGTGTTAGTATTTAAACACTTAAAACGCAGGTAAATTAGCACTTATTATTAAAGCAATCAGTTTCACCGCTTGTTAGCAAACATTTTTTAAAATCTTACTGTTAGATATTTAATGTTTTATACTTT